>CM040996.1:5369451-5380669 GCA_022985145.1 Pangasius djambal | reverse complement strand
TTTGCTGCAGCACATAACTGTGTACAACTTGATCAAAGTGTGGCATTCACTGTCTGAGGAAATCACACTTAGCTAGCAAGGTTTTAGACATGTTTATACAGACCGACTGTTTTTACCCCCAAATTGTACCCAATATGATGATCTTAGCAGGAAGTTGGGTTAAGCAAGATTAGAAAACATTTCCATGTCCTTCCGGAGAAATATGTTTATGGTTTCTTATGGTTGAGGTGTCAAAATGTTATAGGCAAAAAAAATTGTTCATCGTGTTGGCTTTGTGCCAAATTTTCTCAAACCACCATCAGTATGACACACACACATCTTTTTTTTATAAGCATTGTTTCAGGTAAATATCAGTTATAAAGCAAAAAAAAAAAAAAAAAAACCACACGATTTAATAACAAAGGTTTTATGGACATTTTTTAATTTTACATCCAGTCCGCTTGCATTATCCAGCAGAAACATCTTTATATCTTCATAGCAGCACGGCAACACAACCCACCCATGCTGTCAAAACATAACAAAGTTGCAGCGATGAGATCTGAGGCTCCCTGTCGACTCACATTTACATTGTACTGTGTGTGGGTGACTCACAGTGCGCTCCATTGTTGCGGATCGTGCCACATTGACACTACAATTTTAAAGCTTTACGTGAAGCTCCAGATAAGTAGTCTGATGACGATGGGTGACATTTGAAAAAATAAATAAATAAAACCGTACATAAATGGTGATTTGTGAAGGATAACTCGGCTCAAGTCAGGTTCTGAAATGGAGTGAACAAGCGGGATTTGCAATTGGCGGATTTTCAGCCTAGTGGTTCTCGTCAGCTAATCACTATACTGCACTGGGGGAGTTATCCTCTTAACCGGCTACTTAACTTTGTGCTCCTTATCAGCTGAATCATTAAAGTTTTGATAAGCTGTTGAAGACGATTCCATGCAATCTTTTTTTTATACCAGGAGACCAACTATATGAAACAAAAAAAAGGGGGCTAATAACAAGATTCTAGAGCTAAGGGCTGTATGATTTGGGCTCGATCACAGCCTTCTTTCTAAACAAAAGTGGACGTTCCTTATGTGTAACATACCCTCGGTACAGTTTGTAGTGAATAATTTGTTGCTCATACTTACATCAGCTCACAGGGATGACTTATGTGCATATAATCTGTGTTTAGTAATACATAACCAAGGCCAAGCTTAAGACTGGGTTATATAGAAAATGCCCTGGTAATGAATGTATCCCAGCGACCTGTGTGGCATCATTCATTATAAATGGGTGAGAATGATTCCCCTTTGGGTTGCTTCAAGCAACCAGGACAGGCTTCGGCCTATATATAGAACACTGCAGGCTAATAACTACAGCAAGCAGGCAAAATCCAGTCTGCTATTGGGTCATGCTACATTTACAGGAAAAGTGTTAGACTTGTGTCTTGAGTGTCAAAATTTTCTATTATTTTGTCGAAATCTTTTTGTGGCATCTCATATACAGTATTTTTTTAGGTTGTCTGTCTGGTACTGTATGTTATAGAATGAGTATTTACTGCACCTCAGTTTGCAAGTGGTGTCATTTGTTTTACATTAGCCTCACAGTGAGGCTTCATCCAGGCAGCACTAAACCTCTCCACTTCATCGCCATAACTCATTATCCACCTGCAAGTGCCACAATGCCCCATCTACACACTCCAGCAGCTTCTTTCAGCTCCCACACACTCCCCGCACTACTCTCATTAAACACAAGCAGCCCTTTTTTCGCACGGAAACACTACAGGCGAACATGCTAACGCGGCTAACAACGAGTGAAAGCTGACGGAGGCGAGGTAGCGTTGGACATTCGCGTGATGCTAATTAGTTCCCGCTCGCTCACATTCACTGTTGATACTTCTGGGTGAGGTCTTGCTTTGAGAAGCAGACAGAAATCATCGTTTGTCGAATTTGTTAGCATTAAAAAGGTACTGCTTGCATTTTTTTTTTTTTTAAGAACTTGATCAAATGCATACTGTATGTACTAATAATAAATGGATTAAAAACATGCTGTTATTTGACAAAGAAAAACCTGTACTTGTTGATACGGTGAAGGTTTCTGTCAGGTGATGTTTACTTAACATTCATGGAAGGAGTCTTCAGTGTCAGCATTTTGTAACAGTCTGCCAGGACAAGACAAGAAGCATTTTCCTTCTTAATAAATTCAAGAGAGGAAAAAAAGAAAATAGGCTGGTGAGGGAGTGACTGGTTATAGCTGATATAACGCAGGAACTAGCTTGTTTTGTGACATTCCACCTTAAGTGTGACTATAATGGATTAAAAGTGAAGTGAAGTGACCTGTGGCCAAGTATGGTCACCCATACTCGGAATTTGTGCTCTTCATTTAACCCATCCAAGTGCACACACAGTAGAGAAAACAATAAAGTGAAATGAGAGCAAACTGCATAACACACACCATGAACACACACCTGGAGCAGTGGGCAGTGGTCATTCACTCCCCCCACCTACAATCCCTGCCGGACCTGAGACTCGAACCCACCACCTTCGTGTTACAAGTCTGACTCTCTAGGAATAAATGACATTGGGAGTGTGCTGTTATAGGAAAATAATCAATTTTGGGTGGCAACTTCCACTTCACACCACCCCGTTGTTGATTATTTGCCTATAACAGCATCGTGTTTTATTCCTTACTTGAGTTATTTGTAGTCAAACTAATAAAAGGCTTATTATGTTGATAACTTTTTATACTATAGCTCTTCTTTAAAAAAAAAAAAAAAACACATAGTAAAAAATTGCAACATACCCCACTATTTAATAGATCTCCATTTCTAAACTTTTCTCAAAACTGTTCATATTGGATTAAAAAGTTTCAGCCAAACACTAAAAGCCAAGTCGGGCTCAAACACAGAAGGGAAAACCTGCTCACGAAAAGGGGCACATTTTAATTGTTTTTCGCCTGAACCACCCCTTTGAGCGTCACGGTGGCAAAGTGTGAGGAGGTGCCTGGGTTATTATCTGCTATCTGCAAAGCCAGGCAAACTGTGAGTGCGTAATAACCAAACAACAGAACACAATGTCAAAAATTCATTATCAGTGTATTAAAACTTAGTCGTACCCTGAAGGGGTCCCCGTCGCAGTGCAGAGCGCCACCGTAATTATGTTTAATTAAAACACAACAGAGATCAACAGAATCGTTTTCATTAGGAAATTATTAATGATTCTGTCGCAACAATAATTGATTGCGCTGAGCCAGGCAGCAAGTGCGCACGGTCAGGGTTGGTGTGACTGGAGGAGAGGGAGCGAGAAGAAAGAGAAGGAGGGGGAGAAGATTGAGAGACAGAGAGTGAGAGAGAGAGAGAGAGAGCGAAAGAGAGAGCAAGAATGTGTGAGGTAATGTGTTTCAGAAGTGACTGTCTGAATTGGGAATGGCTCCCTACTAATATTGTTGCAATAAGTACATTATAGATTAGTGCCCTACAAAGTGCACTCACTATATGTCACCCTACCTCTTCAGACGTACATAGGGAAGTCATCTTATTAAAAGCTTGTTTTGTGGTGTCCATGTGCATTGGGTCAAAACTTCCCATGTCTGAAAGGATAAAGATAAGTCAGGAATAAAATATGAAGCTACTGTTACCACCATGTAGATGATTATTTTCCAATAACAGCATGTCCTGATATGTTTTATTCCTCTTACACCACAGCAATTTGTCAATGATTTTTTTTTTTATTGATTAAAGAATGACACACAGTCCTTTTTATCTGTTATAGTTAAGTTTAAATTGCCACGGAATGACTTCCTGTTATCGCTTATCAGTTATAAGTCAGCTTGTTCCCTCAGAGAGAAAGCCTCATTTTTCTCACGTTCCTGAATTTAATAAGACATAAGACATGCAGCTTGTTATGTTAATAAAAATGATGATTAAAAAAAAAAATGGAAAGCGCAAACTCCTCTCGGGGAGAATTTCTTTAGGTCTGTGTAACAAACCACTGAATGTGAAAAATCTTTTTCATCAATGGAATATCGTGAATATCGTGAAAAACGATTTGATGAGGTTTCAGTATGAGGAATGTGGATGTGGCTTTTGGAAGAAGTGTTTTTGCGTAGAGCACGTGAGGTTTGTAGCATGTGTTTTTGCAGTTGAGAATCACCTTCATACAGAAATATGGACATCCAGGCACAGTCTCTCTCTCTCACACATACACACACAATATTACAGTTCTATTTTTGAGGGGTATGTCCATCGATTTGTCTATAGATACATACAGTATTACAGCTACATAATACCTAAAGATGACCCCAATCCTAAATGCCATAACATTCATAGTTCATAAATCTGTAGCTTGTACGACAAATGTTGTGTCTTCAACATTACATATAAAACAACAGCCCCACTCCGCTCATAGTGTACATAGTTTTAACAATTTGTTGCTACAACTTTTTAGCCCCTCTCTATTTGCATAGATTTGGCAATTTGTAGCTACAACTTGTATAAATTTTATTTCAACCCCATTCTATATGCATAGTTTTTATAATTTGTAGCTAAAACTTGAAAAAAAAAATTCTGTCCCACTTGATATGTGTACTTTTGACAATTTGTAGCTACAGCTTGTAGAAATTTTCTTTCAGCCCTGCTCCCTGTGCATCGTTTTGATAAGTTATAGCTACAGCTTGTAGAATTTTTTTTTCAGACTTGATCTATGTGCATAGTTTTGACAATTTGTAGTTACAACTTGTAGAATTTTCTTTCAGCTCCAATCTGTATGCATAGGTTTGACAAGTTATAGCTACAACTTACAGAATTTATTTTCAACCTCCCTCTATGTATGTAGTTTTAACAATTTATAGCTACTAGTTGTGGATTTTTTTCAGCCCTATTCTATGTGTGTAGTTTTTATAATTTGTAGCTACAACTTGTGCATTTTTTTTCTGCCCCAGTCTATGTGCATAGTTTGTAGCTACACCTTGTAGAATTTTTAAGGCCCACTTTATGTGCGTAGTCTTAACACATTTTTTAAAATTATCTGACTTAGTTTGATTTGACAAAGTTCTTGTATTAGTGCCATGGCACCCAATTTTGTGTGAAAGTACGGGAGCAAATTTGCCATTTTTGTTTTTACAACTACGCTCCTTCCATTTTAGGCAGAGAATTTATTTAATTGAACAATGTAATGAATTATTAAAGCTTTTGTCCACACTTTTAATAATTGTTTCATGAGTTCGCTTCTTATTCACCAGTTTCTTTTTTGGATTTTCTGTTCCATTTCAAATTGTCTAGTACTTCCGTTATTGCATCTATAGATAGTTCTGTGAAGCACTCAAATATCACTTACACAAGGCTGTAAATGCGCTGAAGAAAAGGGGAAAATATGCTTATTTCTTTTGCCATTATTTCATTATTCACAAAACTTCTTACAAATTAGACAATGACACATGAAATACAGTGTAACACACTATCAAAATATTTAATACCAAGAAATTTTATGCTAGGATTTTTTTTTTTGGAGTTCTTCAAAATGAAGTTGAACTACACTGCACAATGTGTATGTTACAAATAAAACATAACATCGCTGCAGCAAAGTGTGAGGCATTTTCACTCCTTCTCAAGCTGATGTTTTGTTTTAGGGGCGTTTGAGAAAATTTCATGAAAAATTACTTGGTTAAAGTCGTGCTTATGCAGTTATTTACACTGATTTTTTTTTTATTCCAATACAAAACTGTATGTTTGCTCCCCCTCTAATAAATGTTGGTGTGCAAGTGCCCCATTTGCTCCATTTCTGAGTCGCCTATGGTTAGTGCTATAAAGACTTATAAGAGATAGAAAAGCTGTGAGAGAAAGAGAGAGAGAGAGAGAGAGGGAGTGAGGGAGTAGCGTGTAAAGATCAAGCAGGGTCCTGCTGCTGCCATTAATTATGATCCTATTGTGTAGCACAGGGGCTAATAAGAGTGATGTAAAGCACCCCAGCGGCATCCTAATCAGCCCTGTGAAGTACCCGCAACCTGGAGTGGCACAGCTTTCTGTGTGTGTGTGTGTGTGTGTGGTGTGTGCGTATATGTATAGTGTGTGTGGAGTCCATCCTTTAAAGGCCTGCGTGGGCGCGATGATTTAACCCAGCATAATTATATAATCGATGGTGCGAAATGCTTGTGTATCGATTGGCACGCTCTGTGTCAATGTGGGAGCAGGAGCTTTTAACAGAACACACACACACACACACATACACACACACACACACACACACACATACACATACACACACATCCACCCCCATACAAACGCTCTGGTAATGGCTAATAGATCAGCAAACTGAAAAATATATGTATCAGTCCTTCCCTTGAGCTTTCAAGGTTGCATTAGGACTTATATAAGATCTCCGCTTTCCATTTTCCAACGCCCTAATCGTTACATTTTAATTCTGCTTTGTGCATGACAGTATCTTCCTAACATTTTAGAATTTTTCACACTTCAGTTCTACATGCAATTGTGTGTTTATAGAGCAAAGATAGAGACTCTAAATCAGGAAAATCCACCCACGTTCTCCTTCTGTGACTCTTTTTTTTTTTTTTTTTCCTTTCCTTTCCAAAGTGCATTATGGTGGTTATCTCCCAGCATATTTGGAGATCAGGATAAGTGGATTTAGGACCTTTTTTTTTTTTTTTTTTTTTCCTCGACTGGTCGATTTTCACTCCACACGGCGCCCACAATAGAGAATTTGTAATAAATAATTAATCTGCAAAAGCTAATGTGATTATATGCTGTTTTGATAGTGCTTAGAGCCCAATGTGTATTTAGAGTATAAAAAATTGATTAAATGTGGAGGTCTGGTGTTAGAAATCTGAATGAAGGGCTTACAGGTAAGCTCTCCTTGTTAATTTCTTAAAATCACAGACATAATCGTCAGATAATCTATATAATGTATCAGAAATAAGGCTGGATTTATTCGAATTAGCATATAGTCACGACTATTATTAGACCATTTATATGGGCTTCTCATGAAGTAACACTGCTATGATCTAAATGCATCTGTTTTGACAATATGTACCACCCATTATATTTGTAAATATGTAAATAAAATGGCTTAAAATATTAACATATATTAACATATTTAATATTAAAATATATAAAGTCAACCAAACTTGTTTTGAGAATTTTTCACAAAAAGGTAAAAAAGGACACAGACGAGACTACACTTAGACCCTCATCAATAAATTCACATTCTACAAATATGCTAATTAGAAACACCCCCATAAAGACAAATCCCCCGCCCCCTTTCCCTGTTAAACCAGTGAAACAAGAGGACAAGCAATTTTTTCATGTCCTGCGTTTGCATATTGAGCCTGATAGGCTCTTTATATATTATGATACAATAACCATTGTGTTTATAAATTTATCTCAGGAAAAAAAAAAATTGTACAAATTCAAACTTAATGTGGTCGGATCTCGTGTGAATGAAGTCAGAAGAAAAGCGACAAACCCTTACCACGAGAGATTACTAAAATCTTGAGTCAGCGAAATGCACTTTGTTTCTCTGACACTATAGATATCGGGCTTCACGCCATAGTTTATTTTATTTTGTCACCAATCTACCTTTTTAATTTGTAGGATAAAAGAAAAATAGCATGTCCTGCTGCCTGATCCACTGCTGCCCTATAAGTTTCATCCACCATGTTGGTTATTGATGTGAAAAACGGATGATTTTAGTATATTTTGGCTCTGGTACGATGCACCAGGCTGAGTTTATGGATGAATATTTTTAATTCTAGTGTATATATTTGTGTTTGTGTTGAAAATGGGACTATGTACTACATGCAGACCACAAAAGGGCCACATCATTAAGACTGAATTTGTATTATAATGGCAGCTGTGATTATGGTTTCAGGATGCTGTGTCTCTACCAATGCGTGTATGTGAGAGAGAAAACGAGAAAGACACACACTTGTGACCTCTCCGAGGAGGTGTGACGGGACATGGAGTGCAGCCTTGCTGTAGGTACACGAAACGGGATGACAGAGTGTGTCTGCTTACCTAGACAGCACCATCCATCCTCGTATGTGTGTGCGCTTGCGTACAGGGAGGGATGTTATGCTATCTGTATACTACCGCTTCTCTCTCCTTTTCACTTTCTACAGTAGGTCGTTCTTTTCAGCTGCTGTTGCTGTTTGGGCTAAGGAAGTGATGGAAGCAACATGAGGACACACCCTGTCCTGTGAAACAGAGAGAGAGAGAGAGGGAGAGAGAGCGAGAGGGGAGGGGGAGCAGTGAAGAAGAAGAGAGAGATCCATCTGTCCAGTCTCTGTGAATGGCGCCATAACGTGGCTATAATGCTCTCATAAACTTTACACGCCAGAGGTCATCATGGCTTATTGAGGATCGTGAAAATTTACAGTAGATGAAGTCATGCAGCTATGGATGAGCCCAAGAATCACCTACAGTCGCACCAAAGGACATGACAATTTAATGGTTTTTCATTGTAGAGCCCTCTGCTGCCTACGAGACGAATGACAGTTGTAAACGCAATTAAACACCCTGGCAAGTCTCCGCCCATTTAACGAAACCACATATGCCTGACGAGATTTGCGCTTCCCAGAAACAGTTCATACCCAAGACTCTCCTTTGCAAGACCTTTCCTTATCCTTTCACTGGATGATCTCACCTGCAGACTGTAGATTCGTTCCTGAGAGCTGTTGTAATCATAAAGACTGTCCTGTGCTCATGCCAGGACTCTTATCCACAGGCTGCACACACGTAGTACTGTTTGCCTTCACTTCTCCACCTGTATGCTGTAATAATTTATAATCAGACTATTCTGTGTCTCCCAGAAGACCATGACTTCCAGTTTAAATCCGATTCCTCTCCAAGGAATTTCTTCCTTGCCACTGTCGCCTCTGGCTTGCTCATTAGGGATCTAAAAGTATATCCAATTAAAAGTACTACACATACAAAATTGAATCTGTTGAGCTGAGCAGCATTGTTTGGGCTGGCTGAGGATGGAGCTCACTTCTGAGCTAGAGAAGATGCAAACAGAAGCTTGAAATGAAGAATCTAACCAACTCCTTTGTGTGGAAGTATTGCAAATCACGAATTTCTAATGGAAATTATATCAAACTTAAATTAAACCTTTAAATGAACAAATGACCAGCTGTATAAAAAAAAATTGGTTTATGTATTTATTTATTTATTTTGGAAACACCAGAGACTCTTTTGTCTCACAGTAAAATGTGACACTGCGCTTTATTTTAATGACTCATTTAGTAATATTAATTAAGATACTATAAATTTAATATAATTCTTTGAAAAACCTGGGAGAGGTTAACCCTTTCATGCATTCATTTTTTTTTTTAAATATATTTATATTTTTAGATTGTTTTTTTTAATTTATCATTACTTAAAACTGATATATATATCATATGAATTTTGATTGTTTTAATTACTTATTTAATAAAAATAAATGAATTGTGCATGTGTATGAATAGCATTATACCTTTAAAAAAAAAAAAAAACATTCGGAAAAATCTTTAAAAAAAAAAAACAAACAAAAAAAAAGTTTTACAAAAGCTAAGGTGATCGTTGGACTCTGGCAAAAAAAAAAAAAAATTTAACTTAAGTTGGGACTTTGGGGTTTGCGTAGAAGGTTTGAAAAGATATACCAGAGACATTGAGAATGGCAAACAGTCTAGAGAGCAATGGGAATCAGGATATTTTTAGAGTAATTCCTTTGGAGCTGATTTATATCTTATATTTTGCTAAAAAATATCCTTATAAGCATGGATACTACGCATGAAAGGGTTAAATTAAGAACGAAAATGCATGTCTCCCTTGCTGTCTGTTACAAGCCTTCTATATTTTGCGCCACATTTTTCAATACCAAGAAATCATTTGATTAATCAGTGCTATACAGATGGTATACCATAAGCCATGCTTAAAACCGGACTGTAAGCATGATTCAGTGAAACTGCGACAGCCGCGTACACACTGTGCTGTTACTAATTAGGGAATTAGGCTTAAATACGTTAATTCAATGCATGCACAACATATGAACGATCACACAGGGTTCCTGACTCTTAGCATGAACGCAAGCAAAGCACGAGTCTCACAGCAACACACCGTCCTCTGCTTGTTAATTAGCACATCGTATCTTTCTGCTTTTGTTTGCTTTGTCGTTTTGGGTTTCTGACATGATTCGTGCATGTACAATACGTATCTGTGAGAGCTTGTCCACTCTTTAGGGCTCAAGTTGATTGAAAACCGGTTGAGAAGACAAAAAAAAATAGATGACGACAAATCAAACCACCGCAAGGCACTCTCAAGGTTTCAGTTAAAACCTATTCAGCAGAGAGAGAGAGAGAAAGAGAGAGAGAGCAGTGAAAAATATATATACACTCTATCCTGTCAGAGGGCTTTTGGCTTATCTTGAGTGACTGTCAGGGCTGGAAATATCAGGGAACAGACAGAAATATATAAAATTAATAAGCTGCTGGGTGTTGTCGGGAGTTATGATGCTTCCATAAATCCTGGTTTGATCAGAGCGGACAAGGCTTAAATCCAGCGCTCCCGAACGTGCAACAGCAAGTGTTTTTGGCCCTGGATTTTTCTTCACCCAGCGAGATAGAAGCCCTTAGCTGGCAAAATAAGATTTATCATCCAGCCGCTTTCCTTTCATGACTGACAAATCGGAGAAAGCTGGGAGCGAGTTGGCAGCCGTTGCTACCTTTAATGGAAGGGCAACGGCTCAACAAGGTGAAACCAGGGCCAAACGGCGAGGGGAAAAAAAGATGTGTGGGGGGAAAAAAAGGAAGAAAAGAAAAGAAATTGTTAGTGAATTATCAGTTCTTCCTGTCTGAGAAAAGGTCGTGCTTTTGTGGTTTCTTTGTTTGTTTCTCAGAGCAAAAAGATGGATGATGTCCAAGTAATATTTCATGTCATGTATTATATAGTAAATAAGCACACACGTAACATTTATCTCCTCTGTTCTCGATTTGATTTATTTATTTATTTTTAATAAATATAAGGCATCCTCTGTGGCCGAGCTTGTGTGTGTGATTTTATGTGATGTGCATGCTTGTGATCATGTATGTGTGTGTGTCGTCACTCTACATACAGTAGATGCACTTCCGTCAGCAAGCCAAGCTCATAAAAGAAGGTGCAGTTGTCAGCAGAAGAAAGAAAAATGACAAGATTGTCACAATAGTATTGTTCACCGGACCACATCGAGGCGACGTAATTCCAATTTCAGAGTCG
>CM040996.1:5309451-5366951 GCA_022985145.1 Pangasius djambal | reverse complement strand
TGCTTTAAGTGGATTTTATCCGTTAAATCAGGATGAATGAATAAGAAACTGATATTATTTCACGGTTGTAAATGTGGTAGAACGTTGGCTGGGAAAAGCTTTTCTTCAGTGTCTGGGGACCCTGGGGACATGCAAGTTATGTCCTTACCCTGAAACTTTGGCTGAAAATTTGTATTGAAAAGCAAAAGTTATCGCAATAATTTAACTAATAATAGTTTGAAAAAATATGTACAATTGGCTAAAACTAAACAAAAAGGCACCTAGTTCAACTAAACACAATTCGTTTAGTGTAAAATTAAGAATATTAAATATATTTGAGTATCTTGATCAAACATCTTTTTTTTTTTCTCCATATATTTCATTCGGTTGGGGAAAAAACGCCTGATATTGACTAAATTAACGCAGTCTATTGATTTGTTATTGTTCCTCTTACTAGTCTTACAGTTTTATTCATTGTTAATAGTTTATAGAATCATGTTTGATTTTAAAGAGCACCTGTATATTTGAGTAGCTTCGCTCTCATAACTATGATCACTCCCATAAGACAGATATTAGTGTTGTCCTGTTTCACCTGATTAAGGCTTAAGCCCACATTTCCCACACGGGAGACCATTTGATTATATTTACCTTTAATTGCCAAAGGGGCCGCTCTCCACCAATTAGCCAGCATTAGCCATTAAGTACAGGCAGGCCGCTTGTGTTCACACACAGCAATCAAGGGGCCTCACGGATTCGCTCGCGACTTTTGTTCTTTCCAAAAGATGTCCTGCATTGTGTACTTAGAAAGTCCAAAGCCTTGAAGAAACGGCGTAAAGCTCCTCGATGCGAGTCATCTCTGTGAAGTGCCGTCATCATCATCATCATCATGCTTGAAGAATTTCTGTTTAATGTACTGTAATGTGGAATTCAGTGGGGACGCGTTTAATTGAGTTTTACACGAACCAGTTGGGAGTAGCTCTGGAAGCTAGGTGATGTCGAGGTTTTTAATCTCTCCTGCGCCACGGAGAGGCTTGTTGACGGAGTGGTTCTTTCTCTCTTCTGCGGGGAGGGGGAGAGGGTAGGAAAGAGAGAGAGTGTGAGAGTGTGAGGGAGAGACGAAGAAGCGATACATGTGTGGATAAAACCAATTGGCAACCCTCAAAGGGAGTAGGGTTGATAAGGCAAATCCTGCACTTGTAGGGAAATAAAAGAATCCGACTGTTCATTAAAGGGAGAAACAAAACAGGCGATTGAGAGGCAAGCAGGCCGCCTGGTGGACGTAAGAGAGAGGAAGAGAAAGAAACATCCTGTCAGAGCGAAAGATTGCAAAATAATAGAGAGAATTAATAAGATAGTGTCAAATAGGGTTTTTTTTCGTGTCTTTAACAAAATTAGGAACGATGGACCACAATTATCTTAGAGAAGGGAATGGCGTTAGCTTACACACACTTCTAATTATGAGAGATAACCTCGGCTTGGAGCTCTCTTTCATCTCTACGCTCCATCCTCCACACTTACTGAGCAGAGCTCATAGTGAACAAATGAGGCTTTTGGTTGGTGTTTTGCCTTGTCAATCAAATGTCTGTTTTTTGGCGACATCTGACAAAACGGTTCAGGCCATCTAGCTGGAAGTTCAGCTTGTGAGATTACAGTATGAGCACCTTTTTCATTTAGTCTATGTTACATAATTTTATACCACAGTGCTGTTGAATTCTCGAATCCGATTGGTCAGAAGCTGTCGATTCGTTTCCTATAACAGCAGCTCTTACAGTAGACAAATCCCAGGTTTATAATATTAACTCATTTCTTCTAATACGTAGTCGTTTCTATAGTAACAGCCAATTCGCAGGGACGGATGCTCCACATAGTTGGTTGAATGTTATTTAACAAAGCAACGCGTATAATTATTGATACGGTGACGTTTTCTGTAAGGAGACTATTTAACATTAACGGAAGGAGCCTCCAGTCTCAGCACTTCGTAAGTCATTTTTTCCGCACAGAAGAATTTGCACTTTCCGGTTTCTCTGTAACATGACAAGCTGTGCTTTTTCTTGTTATTTTAAAGACAGAGAAAAAAAGAGAGGCTGCTGAAGGGACTGGCGGTTTATAGCTGTTATAACGTAAATGATAACACGTAACATAACGTAACCTGTTTGAAGACATTCCACAACATTAACCACTAACTATAAATGGATCAGACATGTCCGACATGCTCTTTAGTTAATTTAAAGAATGTAAGCACCGGCAAATTCCTGTGGTATAAAAGGAATAAAACACTTCAGGACCTGCTTTGCGCCATACCACATCATTGATTATTTTCCCACACACACCACTGTGTTTTACTTCTTACGCAGAACTTACTTGTTTAGATGACATACTGCGTTACAGCATGCACATCCTTTCAAATATGCTACAAGATTTTTTTTAAACCAAGAATGCTGGTTAAAGAAAAAAAAAAGTAGAGAGAAAATTAGCTCCAAGTAGCATAATGTTCGTAACGTCTCAATAACATAATCGCAAGGGTGACGTCGCGACATTGTTCTGATCACTGCTACTGTACGGGATTTCTTTTTGTTTAGACAAATATCAAGACGCTGCAGTGAGGACGTCTTCCCAATTAGCAAACAAGTTGCGAATGACGTAGATTGTGTCAGCGTTTGTGGTAAGCATTTCTACGCTGTTTTGACAAACAACCCCTAAAACATATATTCCCGACGTTTCCAAAATAATTTCCGTGCATTGTTTCTGCAGTGTACCTGCAAAAATCCTCCTCTTTGGAAACTCCTGAAAACTGTAAAGTTACAATAGTACAGTTAGCAAAGGACCGTGACTTTTTTTACTGAGATATTCAGAGAAGGAAAGAAGGCCACTTCTTTCTGAATTGTGTATGTTTCACGGGCACTTCACCTCTGGCCAGGGCGCAGAGCTCCCTTACCCGAGCACAGCCTCGTTAATGAAGTTTCAGATCTCTCAGACTTAAGGTGATACCCTGAAATAAAGCTCTAATGAAAGGCCACACGGGGGAGCATAGGGGAAAAATGAAGGCGAGAAGGGAACAGGGGTGAGGAAGAGGGGTGCAGAACGAATAACAACCCTTCCCTGAGTAATCATTGGCTGCGTGAGACGTTCCAGGGCTTGTTGTTTTTTTTTTTTTTCGTGGAAAATAAAGCCATTCATCAAGACATCAATAAAAATATGGGGCTCAGATTATTATAGTGTTTGAATAGCGTCCGGCCCCGCTCGTAAATAATGGCCACCTCTGCTCGAATTAATTAGAATTAGAATGCAGATAATGCGCGTGCTCTTTTATTGCCGGGACCTGAATCAATTTTACAGTCTTATTTAGACCCCGAGCAAGGTCAGGCAAAGTTGTTGGGACGAATCAGCACCTTGTAAAACAATATTTCTATGATCAGCATCCGCTGTGCAGGTTAGGGCAAGAAATGAAGAGATATATTAGCTATCAGAGTGTCTGTAGTAGGATTTTTTGGTGTAATTTTGGTTGCTTGGTGAGATAAGCATGAAGGGCACTTTGGCTCGGAATAATATTTTACAGATAATTCGATTACGCTTGTTTTCATTAAACCTTTATCATACATATTAACACGTCAACCTAACTTTATTTAGGCATTTGTGTGATATATAGATCTACATCCTTTGCCGCCGCCCCCCCCCCCCCCCCCTAAAGTTTAGTGAACATTTGAATTTTGACTATCAGCTGCATGCCTTTCCACCATTTCTCTCTATCTCTTTCGCTTTTTCCACTCTCTCTCCCGGAGTAAAGCTGTCAGATGAGACAACAATAGAGCTATTCCGCTTCTCTGCAATACCTTTGTAGTTCCTCCAATACTTTAGAGAATGGATTTAACATGGCTTTGCCTGGTTCAGGCGACAAAGTCCCCAAATCTTCCTATCTCCTCACCTCATTTCCATTTTTGACGCTAGTGCAGGATCGTGTTTTTTCCCCCTCTACCTCCTGACTGACTAGATTTCCCTCTTTCCAGTAGCAATGACAGTCGTAAATCTTGTTTGCCTATTAAGCTTTCATAAATAAGCCTATAATCTAAACAACAAACAGTGAAATCATAATTAGCACAATTAGCTCTAGACATAACACACCACTTTTTTTTTTATTTTTTTGTTAACGTGATACCATGATAACACACCAGTTTTTTCTTCATCGCTAGTTTTTTTTTTTTCTACTGAGTGTTTCGGTGACCCTGAAGGTCCCACAAATGAGCGCATCTGTCGCTTAATTACATGTTTTCTCGCTCCTTGTTGAACTCTGTACCTCTGTTAGTTCTGCGGCTGAATCTTGATTATGATTTCTGTGATAAGGTATAAAAGATTCCAGGATTTCAGAAGAAAGTAGCGAGGATAAAACGCTGCCACAGATGCGGTTTTCTTCCTTCGGTTTCTTTACCCTACCACATTTATAAGGCAGATTTAGCAATGGCTAATCTGTTTTTTTTTTTTTCTTAGCAGATTTTTAGTATCCAGGTTATTAATGGATTGAGGCATGAGCTAGCTATATATATATATATATATATATATATATATATATATATATATATATATATATATATATATATATATATATATATATATATATATAAAAGGAGCAACCTTCTGTTCAGCAGCGCCGCTACCCACAATCCTCCCTGAAAAGTGCCTCGAGCTTTCTCTGTGCTGTTCCTAAATGGCCTGAACTTTGCTGGAATATTCTAGACTGCCAGACTCACCTGTCTTAAAAGTTTGCAGCACCTGTCAGCTGTCAAGTGGCCGGGGATTTCTCCATGGGTCTTACGCTGGTCTTTCATATCATGGCTCATTAAAGCGCAGCCTGGGCGATGGGCGTATTTACATATGGGCTAGCAGGAGGTTTTAATTTGCACTGGTACGGAGCATGACCGGAACTGAAGAGCACGCTGCCACAAAATGACTTTTCCTCACTCGAGACACACACACACACACACACACACACACACACGCACGCACACACCTTGTTCCCTGCTCCGCTTAGAAAACACCAAGCTGGGTCTAATTGCCTGAGCTGGGGCACAAAAGATGGAGACGGTGAACCTTTTCCGCGGTACCCTGGAGGCCAAGTCTGCTCCGTTCGCCTGCTTTCTCAGTGGTCCTGGGGATTCTTCTGAGATTTTATTTTACGGCATATGCCTTCATCATTAACCCTTTCAAAAATGTCCGGAATTCTCCTTTTTAAAATTATTTTACACTACATCTCTAAGCTTTTTTTTATATATATACTTTCTGGAGTTCTGACAGCTTTTGCTTTTGGAGTTAAGTGCAGAAGAACTCATTTTAGTAATAACAATAATAATAATTGGATTCATAACCAGATGTTGGGGTGTCTCCACCGGATAATAGAAGGGCAACACGTTAGGCTGCATAGGGTTCTTTAAGGGTTCTTTGAATAGGTAAGGGATCTTAGCTTCCTAAAAGGGCCCTACCTGAAACCCTTTTTGTTATTGGGTTCTATGTAGAAACCTCAGGAGTTCCCGTCTAGAACCCTTCTACATTTCCAGATTTACTGTTATAAGTCAGCATCACCAGACCGAGTCTTGTTTCAAAGGTTGATATTTGTTGAAAGCAAGACTGCTCTTAAAGCTACATCATCAAGTAGCCATGTGTCAACATCCATCATGTATATTTTATCCCCCTCCATCCTTCTGACGACCACAACACTGCCCACATACCATGCACACACACCGGCATCCTGCCACCAATCTCCAGTGACGTGCTTGGCCCACAACTCGGCTCTCGCTCCTCTCCGTGGCGTAGCGGCGCTCCATCAGATCTGGTGTCTTTGGGGCGGACCAAAAGCAGCGGAGATTTTTTGGAAAGCATATTGTCTCGTTCCACCATCTGTGCACGAGGAGAAGATGGTGGGAGAGGCGCCCGTTCTCCGTCTGCGGATCTGGACTGCGGCACTGCAAAGTGAACCTGAGACTAGGCTGCCCACGAGAGCTTAGCACCATCGATTCACACGTCCGCCAAGCTCTACCATCACCGTACCAGAATGCAGCCATTTGGGCTCTTCGCAAATCAGGCTGGTGCTGTCTCTGCTGGAAATGAGTGGATTCTCTGAGGCATCGCCTTATGTTCAGATTTTTCACTATCCTGTCAGAACCATTGTATAGCAAGATGTTGTATGGTATTGGATTTTTTTTTTCTCCTTTCTTTGCAGGTTGCCTGCATACAGGTCTCAACCTCATTGTGCTGTCCTTAAATGTGTACACTAAGGTTGTCCTAATTGATGGGTCTCTCTGTATTTTCTTCATGCTTTTGAGTAGGAAACTGTATAAATGCAATTGGAGCACAAGATTGTGGTTGTGTGTGTGTTTTAGCAATGTCCTCATCCCATGTAGGCTGGCGGCTGGTTCAGCTGCTCCTTGGCTGGGATGCTAATACAGAGCAGATTGGTGCAGATCTGCAGCCCTTGTTGTTTGATCTTTCCTCCTCGCCCAGCACACGCTGGCACCTTCCACCCCTGCCTCTCCGCATGGCGCAGGCAGAACTGGCATGGCCTCAACCCGCCTGCCAGCTTTCTTCTTCTTCTTCTCCTTCTTCTCCGTCTTCTTCTCTCTTAGTCTCTTGGTTACCCCCCTCCCTTCTTCTGCCATGCCATACTTGTTCCCTTGTGGTTGTGAATTTACAAGAGCTAAGCTAGTCTAATCACAACAGGAGTCTTCGAATTTGCACAGGAAAAAAGGAATGCCATATGTTCACCTTGACGTTTGAGGTTTTACTTCACATTAACATTCTGGTACACGAGGAGGTCCTTTTTGAAAACTTTTCATTTTTATTCCATGATATATCAGATCCTAATCTTCTCGTAACTAACTTAAATCTAGAGAAGAAAGCAGTAGCCTGGAGGCAACCCTCAAAAAGAAGGTACTAAACTAAAACATTGCTTGTCAGTGTTGTGGAATCGCCTCAAGAACCTTGACATTTTGTTATGAAAATAATTTATGTGCACCATACCTAAGGACCGTGGTACCCTATAGGAGCACTACTAAGTGCACCCCATTCACCTTACTATGTTTCTGATTCTGATTGAGAGTGCGCTGGGCAAGCTTGTTTCACAAGAGTCTTTGGTCATTTGGTCATCTGGGTCACTGGCTGCCAGTTGTGGCAACGGAGCTCCAATGGCCCGGAGTTTGAACAGCAGTTTCTCTGACCTTGATTCACGATGTGTGTCTGCCGGTCATTGATTGGGTGCAGCACCTGATCACTTTTGACATATCAACTACTTTCATCAATGGCAGGGAGGTTTGCTCTGCTGTGGTTCTTTAACTCTCAATTTGTGCTGTTGGGTGCCTTAATTCCAGTCTTGGGGTGGCTGTTCTCACATTATTGGCTCTGAGGATCCATGGTGCTGTGCTGGGAGTGGTGGTGCCTGGTACTGTGTTCGTCTGGGCTGTGTGGGGAGTGGCCAGCACCACTGTGATTCAATCTCAACAACAGCTTGTCTGCATTTTGCCTGTTTGTTTTTATTGTTCTTGTCTCTGTGTTTTTTTTTTTTTTTTCCTATCATTTTTTTTTATTGTTAAGTGGCCTTGGGTGGACAAAGGCAGTTTAGCTCCCTCTTTTCAAAACATGAATGGTTAAAAAAAAAATGGCACATCAAAACCTAAGGATGCACCATACCACATTTTTAGAGCCTGAAATAGTCGCCTTCTTGAGTCAGTCATGACCTTCAAATTAAATTGGTCTTTTATGTTGTGTCCATCTTTTAAATTTCTTCCCGAAAGTCATATAGGGCAAGTTTTATTTGGCTTATTTTCTCAAAGAAATCTCATTCAGTTGTCTCATCCTTTTTTTTCCCCCAATGGGAGTTTTTCTGTCAAGACAGTAGGAAAAAACCTATGCCTAATTGATAATAACAGAGCTTTACAGTGTCTAAGCCCCAATCTACACACTCCCTTCTCTTTTTTTCTTTTATACACAGTCTCTGCTATCTCTCCACATCTGCCTCTTATCTTACTCAGTGTTAACCTCTTCATTTCAGAACAGCGGCGTATGCACGATCCTAATCTCCCACCTATTCTTTCCTCGACGCACAGATCTCAGCGGATGAGACAATACGCAGCAACCTCAGCTAATGAGCCGTGCCCGTACCTTTTATTTTTTTCCTGTTTAAAGACTCACAATGAGAGAATCACAGAGCTTTGAAAGCAAGAGGATGTGGCTTTTTATAAGAGAAAGTGAGCATAGCATGGACTTGGCGCTGAAAGTTAGAGCCAACGCTGATGAGAAGGCTGATTGTGCAGGATATCACTGATGAGCCCCTTTGTTTAGCCGAGGTACATTTAACACTCATATTACCCAGCTAGGAAAAAGCAACAGAATGAGGGTGTGAGTATGAAACACGTGTAATCTGGTAGTACCTGGTGTGTGCTGTCTTGTCTACTCAGTTTCACAGTCTTGTCTGTTGGTCTGAAATCAAGCAGGACCTCATTTGCACAAATCTACTCTTTACCTACGTGTGTATACTGTACGTGAGTGTACACGTGTCTGATGCTGAACAGCTACGTTACTCTTCCAGCATCCTAGGAAACATATGGAGGGCTCCAAGTCACTGCACGACTTCCCAAATACAGCGCTACAAAGCAGCATGCTAAGTGCATATCACATGATTTATATCTTCTAATATCTCATTAGTAGCTAAGGGAGGTCGCCATCAGGCTGATCGGGCTCAAGCGGGGCCGGATCTGAGCCACCTGCCGGTTATTAAACAGCATTTGCGTATAATGTCAGTGTTTGGTGGCATGCAATGCTTTTATAGCTTGGTGAGCATTATTCATAACTTTTCATTATCATCTCTTATTACTGCTTTTTCTCTTACAAAAAGACAAAAAACCAAGGAAGTGAAGACAAAGTCAAATTTGACTATACTCTCAACAACCTTTTATTTTAACCTCTTGCCATTTTCCTATAAGAGCACACCAGTTTTGTGTTTAATTCTTTACAGGGCATAATGTAGTACTGTATACTTGGGGGGGGAAAGTGTCTTTCTTGCACTATCTTTGCATGGTGAAGAGGTGTTGCGATGTTTTCTGCATCCCGTGTTGGTGAATGGGGAGGATTTAATATTCACATCCACTGTGTTCAAGGGCAGGGTTGAAGTTTATTAGAAAATGGCTGCACCTGCTGCTGATCTGTTGCTTGAGGAATTGAAATTGAGGTGCTCCTTTTACAGGCAGAAACTGTGAGGAAACGATGATCTGTTCAACCAAGGAGGTGAGAATACTGTGTATCTAGTCCACTCAGATTTACAGTCTGCAATTTCCTTTCCACATCTGGAAGAATTGTGAAGCAGATATGTCCATATGCCCCATTACAGTACACCCTTATTGCATGAACTGTGGCTCGGTTTTTCCCTCTTTCTGTCTAGAAGTGAGGAACTAACAGATGCCTCAGAGCGGTGATTTGGGAGATTTAGAGAGTGTGAGAAGGGTGTAATACAGTCCTCTGATGGATTCGGTGTGATAGGAGGTCCATGTTAAGAGGCAGGGGATAAGAGGCTATGACATTCCTGCTGTAAGGTTAAGGTGTCGCGCACCACTATTACTGGATCAATACTTCTCAGTTTTGTACTTATCTCTGGCCCGATGCTTAGCAGCTTTTCTGGACACACACCAGGGACTCGGAGAAGAACTCACCTTCTGGCTGTCTCTCTATGTCTCTCTGTCTCTTTCTTGCTCACACTGTGTTGTTTCTTTCTTTCTTTCTTTCTTTCTTTCTTTCTGTGAGACACCTTAAAGTTGCACTGAAAGACTAAATAGTAAAAAATTTCTGTTACTTGCCACTCAGAGGGTATTCTCTAAAAGCTCTAAAAGGATTGCTTTAATATAGATAAATGGAGGTTAAAGCTCAGACGGTGAAAAGGTAAGGTTTTGTTGTGTTAGAGGATAACTCAGACACTTTAGAAACAGCGCTGCGTGTTTTAGCTACAGACGAGAGACACCTATTGTATTTACAAACTAGCCACAGAGAGTCCTGGTCATGGCTGTCGTTTGATTTTACTTAAGGTGGGGGGAAAAAAAAACATGTTGTGAGTTAAAATGGGTGAAAAACGCTCATCTTCCCCAGCGGAGTGTTTGCCTACTTTTAAGTCTTTCATTAAACTTCTGAAGCCAGAGTTAATCCTTGCTTCACCATGCAACAAAAAAAATTGGATTCAACAATTAAAAAGAGGAAGAGGAAGAAGGGGGGAAAAAAGAGAACGGAGCAAGGCTGATCGCTCCATATTCATATTCTGATGCAGGCGTTATCACTTAAAAGGCTTTCTAATTACAACAGCAAGACAAAAACTGCTTGGATTCCTTCCAGACGCGCAAAATGATAAAGTAAGCTCGCTCTCACTGCCGGGCGCTTAATCTCGCCCAAGCACCTTGGAGCGTCATCTCCCAAACACATGCCACTGAATGTGGAAATGCCATTTGGAGATGCAGGTGTGACATTTGATAAGAAACTTATGGATTAAATATGTTGGACTAATGAGGAACCCAGCTAGCCCATCAGGGCAAACTGTTGGCTCGGATTGTGCGCCAGGCGATAACATTCCTCCACGCAAAACTCCAAATTCATTATTAATAAACAGCCGCAGTCTCTCTCACGCTCACGCTCACGCTTGCTCGCTCTCTCGGGCGGACGAGTGAGGGATGTTGCTTCTCATCAGGAGTGAGAAGAAAACCCAGAGGGAGGGAGTTAGAGTGAACAACATATTTATTTTTTTATTTTTTTATTTTTTTTGGAGACAGAAGTCTGCTTCATGTTTTGAATCTGGGATATTTGGTCTGAGATATTGTTATCGGTCCAGTTTAAAGTAGTCCTGGTCACCACAGATGATGTTCGGGACATTATTAACTTCCGATCTCTCGTCTTAGTAACGTCCCACAAAACCAAAACTTTTAAAGCACGTCCATGCTGATGAACAAAAAAACTTCCTAATAGGAATTGGCCTAATGGTTTCCATTTACTGTTTTCCCATTAGTATCTAATGATCTAATGGTTAATAGATTATGTAAATACCCTATACTAAGGTTTATTTTCATGGGAGAAGCCCATTTAAATTTTTTTTTTTTTTTTTTTCCCAAAAATGCTTGAGACATTACAGCAAATGAGATATATAGGTTTTTTTTTGTTTGTTTTGTTTTTTCATTTAAAATGCCTGGGACATGTCAGAGGTTTTACTTATTTGTTCTAGCTGTCTGTCTGTCTGTCTACTAAAAAGATTCTGAAATGCCTGAGACATTACAGCATGCTAGAACATGTTAATGTTTGTTAGGCTGACTGTTTGTTTCAGTGAGGACATCTTTTTAAAAGGTTTTCTTTAGAATCCCTGCGACATTACAACAAGTCAGAAATTGAAATGTATTAAATTTTTTTTTTTACTCAGTAAGGACATCTTTTTAAACATTTCTCTTTAAAATCCTTGGGACATTACAACATGTCAGAAATTGTATTAGATTTTTTTTTTTTATCTGTGTGAACGTCTTTTTAAACGTTTTTGTTAGAATGCCTGAGACATTATAACATGTCAGAACTGTTATTTTATTTCATTTTATTTCTGAATCTGTGTGGATGTCTTTTTGGATTTTTTTATTTTTTTTTTTTGAATGCCTGGGACATTACAGCATGTCAGAAATGGTGTCAGTGTTTTGTGCTTCACTAAGCCACCAGTGTGAAGTGCTGAGCCCTGGCTTGACATTTAGAGTGATTTAGAGCAGACTACAGCAGCATTAAAGGCGTAGTACGTCAAAGGCTCTTTAATGAGGTGTGTGGGGCATCATTTCACCCCTGATGAAGTCGACACATCCAGCCATCAGCCTGTGTGCGTGTGCATGTGCGTGTGTGTGTGTGTGTGTGTGTGTGTGTGTGTGTGTGTGTGTGTGTGTGTGTGTGTGTGTGTGTGTAGGTCCATAGCCCACCCTCCACCTTCATCCCTGTGTGTGTGTGTGTGAGGTTGCTTTCTCAGAAGAAGGCTGGATTGGAGCGGAGTCTGCGAAGAGTGTCAGTGTAAAGCAGCTTAGTTTAGCCAGGCAGCGGCGTGGCACTGACTGACACCGCTTTGTTTCTCGGTCCAGTAACCGTCCGGAAATATCCCATATTCAAACCGAGCCTCGCAATTTAGCAAGGAGAGTTTTAAGTATACAGCGATTTACATTTCTTCGAATTCAGGTCCACGTAAGTGGAGACCAGGAATATCCATTCACGTCACCTCGAGGTCTGGGTTACAAAAAAAAAATGAATATTCAAACAGCTTTAAGTAGCGCATATATTATCTGGCAAATAAAAACATAGGTAATTGTCTTTCCACTTTTCCCCATTCTTTGTTTTAGCATGTGCAAATAAAGGTTGTGGGTGTCGTGACGCTGTTGAGGCACAGCTTTATGATGGTAATGAAGCGGCGCAGTGTGTGCGATCGGCGCGAGTCGGCTCCGAGGAACAAGCGATAACGAACGACAGCAGTCCTCGACCGTGCCAGTGGTCAATTACAAAGACAATTGAAAGTCCGGCAAGTGAGCCATCCTGACAGTATGGCACACCACACACATCCACTGATACTCTGAGCGTGTGTGTTTTGCCCGTGCGTGCGTGCATGCGTGTGTGTGTGTGTGTGTGGTTATTTAAGAGCATCTCTACTTGCCATCTCATGAAGCCCACTTTAAAACTTTCCTCTCCTAGCTGCTTTGATATTCAGCTTTCGACCTTGGCTTCGAGAAAGGCACCAACTTATTCGTTTTTATTATTAATTATTATTACGAGCCTCACAAAAGTGCAATCCCATGCTGCGACACCACCAAGTAGCACATTCATATTCATAAGCGAGCTGGAGAATTTATTTCTTTGCCCTACTTCATGTGCGTAAGTATCACAGTGTCTCCATGTGGTCATGCTAATGTATTGAGCAGGGGTGTGTATGTGTGGATCTGTGGATCTTATGAGACTGTATCATGCACGTCTCAGTAGATGATCAACAAACTGATGCATGGTAGGAAGAGTACATTCAAAACAGCCAACTATTCATTACATGCATTTTTATTTATTTGGCAGATTATTTTATTTCGAGCGAATTACAAGTGATACAGGTTATACATTCTCAGGTGGGAACACCTACGGTTTAGCTGTAGCATTTCTGATTTTTGACATGACACCTGAAAATAACACTTTTCACTTTTTTTTTGTAGTTTTCAGCTAAAGCAAACCAAACGCAACTAAAATTCACCCAGCAGGAAAAAAAAAAAATTCACAGAAGGGGAAAGGGCACAGGACATACAAGCCAGGTATTTGCATTTGCTTCTGGTAGCAGTAACTTTGGCTTCATGCCAACTTTATCTTGGTGAACTTTGAACTGTGAATTTACAAGTCTGTGTCTTGTGAGCCAATAGAAAGCAAGAAGGCTGGACTGCCATCTCTTTGGTCAGTAAAAAAAAATGGAGGAGCTGCTAATTATTTAAAAGCGGTAACGCCGGGCTTTTGCCGCACTGCTTTCCTGCTTTCCTAGCTGTCTCGTCTGTTGACATCCACTGTTTTCTTCAAGTTCTTCCCAATTCTTCATTCTTCAATTCTTCATCCTGCTAGGAATTTTTTTTTTTTTTTTTTTTTTAAAGCAAATGTTGACACTTCTGCATACTAAATGTGTAATATGACTAAAACCAGTGCTCCAGCAGTACAAACCTGCCATGCTTTTTCTTAAAAGAATCAAATGTATTTTCGTAATTATTTCTTAATTAATGTAATGAATTTTTATTGAAAAAAACGTATGTATTTGCTTAACTGAACTTCATCAAATGAATCGTTTCTTGTTTGTAGAGAAAAGTGGTTAGTTACCAAAACATGGTCAACTGATATAATAACTTTTTAAACTGTTACATAAAACTTCTACATTTGACTCGTTCATACCTTGTCGTATGATGTCATTGGTAGGATATGGAACGAGATCTCCTTGCTCCTGAACAATACTGAGCTATGCTGTTATGTCGACTTAAATATTTAAGAGCCTACAATCTATCAATAAGACTAATTTATTGCAGAAATTAGTGGAGTTATGGTATAGGTTATCAAATAAATACGTATCTCAAATTCAAATGGTCAAAATGGCCGCTGTGTCCATTATAGCATTCCATCAGTTTAACTGATAGGAGTCAAAACCTTGACCATACCTGAACACAGTTAAGTGAATTATATATCATTAGATGTATATGTGTGACAGAAGCAACATCTGGCTTACTTACTATCTGTGAAACAGTGCTTGGAATAACAATTGTAAATTATAATATTCAACGAATAATATTTGGTAAATTAGATTATGATTATATAATATGTTGAAATAACAAAAAAAAAAAAACCAAGTTATTAAGTTGAAATAGTGAGATATTAAGTCAAAATAACTACATACTATCTTTAAATAATAAGATATTAAGTCAAAATGAGATCTTGAATTATCAAGTTATTCAGTCGAAATAATGAGATATTAAGTCAAAATAAGCTTTCAATAAAAAGTTTAAATAATGAAATATGAAGTGATAATAATGAGATATCTTGAATTAACTAGTTATAAATTAGAAATAACGAGTAAAAAGTAAGTAAAAAAATCTAGTGAGTTAATTTGAAATAATGAGAAGTCAAAATAACAAGCTATCTTTAAATAACAAGTTATTAAGTCAAAATAATGAGATAATATCTTGAATTAAATAATTAATGAGCTATTAATTGGAAATAGTGAGATATTCAGGCAATAACAACACAATAGCCTATCTTGAATGAACAAGTTATGAAGTTGAAATAATGAGATATTACTTGGGGAAATAATGATATAGTGTATAGCTCTTTTTTTTTTTTTTTTTTTTAACAACTTGCGGTTCAGGGCTGTACAAATGTATCAGACATTTGGGAGGACACGACTCCTTCACTAGCCCTCCTCAGTCTGTACTCTAGTTAGCAGTGTTTCAGTGTTATGTACACGGACGCAGCACTAACAGAAAGAAAACACAGTCTGAGCTGCACACCTTTACCTCTGCGCCTCCTCTAGAGGAATAAAAGCCATTCCGACAGCGGAGTTTCATCTCCTTGGGCCCACGCCTCGGCTAATCTCTCCCCAAGAACATTTCCACTCCAGTTCCTCCCCACTCCAGACATATTTGCTCTCGCCAGCCACTCGTGTCCCCGTTAAGATTTAAACAGCAAACAGAGAGCGGAGCGGAGATAACCTGCTTCTGGACCCACTCCACTCCCCCGACATTATTTTAGAAGAGCAGATCCGAGCTCTCGGACGCCGCCGCGGCGCGATTATCTGCCACGATCCCCTCTCTCAGACGCAGCAGTCATTCCTTCATTCATGCTCAACACAAGCACACGTGCACACCCTGAGACGGGGGTGCAGAGGCAGGCTAATGCCTCGTGTGATTGCTGGGTCATGAGGAGGGAGTGCAGGAATAGAGGAACATCGCAGCAGCAAAAAGATGCAACTTTACACTTTCTGCTTTCCTTCTGAGACACTGCTGTCAGATCAGTGCTGCATCACGCTACACGAAATCAACACTGCGCTAACACTGGTAGGCTAATATTTTGGGTGCACTTTTGATTTTATTATTTTTTTTTTTTGCCGATTCTACGATCGTCTTGTGCGTAGTTCAGATTAACAGCTTTACGTATACAAATAATATGAATAAAAACATATGGAAAATCAGCAGCACTGTACTAATCCACTATAAGGGCGCGTCCCCTTCAAATATAATCATTAAAATACTTTGAACGTCTTCTTTGAATTATTTTCACATTAATTTATGAATCCATTTTTTTCTTTTGCTTGAAACAGCCTTTTTTTTTTTTTTTTGATGAGCCATGTCTCATCCATGACAGATTTTTAAATAATGCAACCCTGTTACCTGAACACATTCACCCCTATGAAATATTCCACAAGTCACATTTAACAAGAATTCACATCATCCACATTTCTTGAAGCTCATGCAAAGAAGAAAAGCAACCTCTGTCTTTTCCCTTATTTTTATATGATATTGTGATATTGACTGATGAGGTCACTTTGAAAGTGTAACCCTGTTACCCAAATTATAGACTGATAGTAAAGTAAATGTCCTTAATATCGTCAAGCCATTAGCTTGAACGCTAGTTAACCACATTTTGTGTATTTGCTAATTCTAATTTGCTAATTTTTTATTTAAAAAACAAAACAAAAACTCAACCCTGATAATCATTTAAGAGCAAAATGTTTCCTGTCAGTAAAGAAACCTTGAAAAAAAAAAAATTGTTAGCTGAGATAAGTTGATTTCTTGAGTTTAATGTAGTAGTTTAGCGTTAAAATAAAGTTTAATTTTTAAGAAATATAAAGGCTAAACAGCACTGCAGTCATGGAAACCCATTTTAATCTTGCCATGTTGATTTTTCTCCAGCATTCCTATGATCATACATATAATTATTCTTCTTTCATTAACCTTCTACAGCGCGTAATTAGCTAAGCACTCGTAATGAACACATTTACCTCGACCCGTTTTGGTTTCCCTCTCTGACTTTGCCCCCTATCATCACCTGAAACAGGAGGTCGAGCTTTCCAATAAAGCAACCCTCCTAACGCAACTGCCTGCATCAAACATGATGTATATTAACACCGGCGCTGCGGCTCGGCGCTGTCAGGCTTCTGTTATGGTGTGCCGACCCCCGCCCCTTGTTTTGATACAGCCGTAATTTAAAGACCCATCTTAATTGACTTATTTTTTTTCGCACGTGCCTCTTGCGAGTGAGTGCAGCGCTGCTTTATTGGGCCACACACAATGTAGCCGCTTCAATTTTACCATTCATAATGAATGCACAGGCTCCATTCAAATGCAGCCATAAGCACACAGCAGATAAGAATTTAATTAAATGTAGATTAAAACCAAACAGGAAAACACACTCGCTGATAATTTTTTTATCACCTCCCCTGGTCATATTCTTCCACACACACACATGCAATACAAACACACACACACACATTCAGTTCGTTTTTTGGGAGTCTCAGGGCAAATATTTTGGTCTTTACACTGTCCAAATGTTCAACTCAAATGAAGTTATAGTCATGAAGGTTTATAGGCGCTATATGTACAAACATGTACAGTCCTCATTCACTACTGAAGCCATGATTTTGTTTCAGCAGCTGCTTCTGTATGAGTTCATTTTTTTTATTTACATATTTTAAGGAATATTCTAGCATGTTTTAACCTCTTCTCTCAAATTAGCTCACAAATTGTCATGCATTTTCCTGTAAGGATTCAAGAATGCAATTTTTTTTGATGACACTTGTTGACTCGTAATAGACACAATTACACAAATCGTGGAATTTTGAAGAATTATTTGTGACATGTATTTGAGCGTTTCAATTAATTCGACCAGCTGTTTGGCAAAAACATTAAAATAATTAAAAATGATAGCGATGACTCGGCTGAGACCTCCAAAGGTGCAGTAAGCTCTTTTTCTGGATGAAGACGGGGGAAATCGCTTACCATCTGCTCCATTTGTTTAGAGGAATCATTTGTGTGTTTGTAAAAAATGAACACAAATATAACAAACATCAGTAGCTAATTACACACCCAAAAATGGCTTCCTCTAATAAACCGAGTGAGCTCATTTCTTTTGCCTCAAATCCTTTTTCAAATTTTTTTTTTAAAGATAGCACCATATGAGTAAAATTTGAAGGACTATCAAATTTGCCACTATTTGCCACTTTTCCATCACAATTACTGCAGACATGTTTGAGAGGATTTAGATTTCAGAGTCAGTGCTGTTTCTCCTTCCAGGATGGTTAGAGAGATAGAGAAAGAGAGCTTGAGTGATGGTCAAGTTTCTGGATTGGGCTGAAATGGACACACACACACACACACACACACACACACATACACACACACACACACACACACAATTGGCACCTCACATGGCAGTGCCTCTGTTGCCACTGCAGAGCGCTCTCTCTCTCTCTCTCTCTCTCTCTCTCTCTCCCTCTCTCCATGGCCTCTCTGTTCTGCTCTATTACCCCCGCATAAGCCTCGCGCCTTTTCCTGCGGGGAGAGGAGCAATTTCCTGTCGCCACGCGTTTGATCAAGTGCTAAAACCCGCGCGATCAACACAGGGACAGATGTCGGCTCCAGATGGCCGCGCCGCACCACCCGGGGCAGCCGAGGGTCTGTGCCAGGATGGCAGAACGGCAGTGGGTGAGGGCAGCGGGCACCCTCCCTCTGCTCCAGTCCGACAAATGCAATTAAGCCCTTTAGCCACCGGTTACCCGCTCAGGCCGGCACCGAGCGTCAGAGGGCGTGATTAGTGTCCGCTACAAGCAATATGTGGAATTACAGCAGACACAGAAGCAGGGCATGATGGGACAGCTCAGGGGAAGGCAGGTGAAGGGCCGGACTGGGGCATTTCGGGCTTGTTTTGGAGCACTTTGGGGGTATTTCTCGGGGTGGATAAGGGAACAAGAGTGATGGCTTGATTCACCATCACACCTTCATCGTCTCGACCAGTTCCAGATTGACAGATCGTGCAAACATCTGTCAGCTGCTCCATTTCTGGGCTCTTTTTGGAGTGTTTCTGTGACAAGGAGTCGAGTTGCCATTTTATCACCCTCATCATTTCTGAACGCCAGATCGTGCCAGTGCAGGCTGAGCCGACGTCTTTGTCAGCTCTGCTCCTTCGATTAGCCCAAGTTGTGGCGATCTGTCATCTTCCAAAATGGCTGACAGATGCATCAATCTGCCGCTTTCTGTCTCCCACTGACGCCAAAACGCCCAGGCGGACCTTTTCCAGCGATTTTTTTTTTCAGGCCTCCCATTTGCAAGAGGGCAGCGTTCCACGAGCCCATGTGGCCGGCAGACACAGCCATGTTGGAGGAGGGCTGTTAGGCTCACCTGCTCCCCGGAGTGAGGCATGCTGGGTAGGGGGATGCGGGCCACCAGGCACAGCTGGGGGTCCGGCGCGGAGCTCCTACTGCTGCCGCCGGCATTCTCATGTCCCATTAATGCGGCTGGTCAAAATGGGCAAAAGGGGTGTGTATAGAGTGTGTGTGTGTGTGTGTGTGTGTGTATATGTATGTGCACTGAGTGTGCCTCTCAGCAGGGGCCTCGGTAAACACATGTCGATTGGCCGCAACCAGTTTAGGGGGAAAAAGGAGAAAGGCATAGCAACTGTGTGGTGTTGGTTTTTTTTTTCCATGGAGAAAGAGTGTGTGTATGTGGTGGGTGGGGGGGGCTGCTGGGCCTCTGAGTCACACACACCTAACCTGAGGTTATGGCACAGTCATTAGGAACATGTGCTGGCATTATTGTTACTGTGTGTTGTTTTTTGCAGAAAAAAAAGCTGGAAATCACACATTAGAAATGATCACCCAGCAGACAACATTCCACTGATTTTACGCTTTAATGCTGAATGATCTGGAAATGATATAGAATTTTTAATATCTCGTTTGCGTGGCTGTATTTTTGCATTGTGTTGCACCCACTTCACTATAAATGAATAACACATCCATCATAACAAAATTAATGTAACGCTTTCAACTCCAGTGTGTCCTAGATCTGTTTGTTTTTATGGATTTTTGTTCTTATGTCCAGAAAGTATATTTTCAGCATTTGAGTGACATATAAGGCGCTAATTGATGTGTGAAAATGGTTTCTAGTAATTCATATATTACGGCTCTTTATTTCATCAGTGGCAGCAAATATCATTTTCAGTCAGCTATGAAAAGAGCCGCTCGCATCTCGAGGGACTTATCACAGAAACGGCGTTTAATTATAAGGAAGAATATCTCATTTTTAATATTCTGAATCATTCCCTTTATCAGATGGGAAGTGGAAGCTGGATCGTTTTCTAAGCTGTAATTGTGTACCTATGTGCGTCTGGGTGTGTGTGTGGGAATTATAGAGACTGAGAGAATTCTTTTCAAAGAGAAAAGATGGAAGGAAATAGTTGAAAGATGTAGTCACGCTTCTGCCTTGTGCTTCTCCCTCAAAGACCTTTCATTTCTGGATTATGACATGCTGGTAAATATAAAAAATATTTCCCCTTTAAATGTGTACTCGGATCATAATGTTTGTCACATGATGCAGGATTATTATTGCATATTTTGTCTCTTTTTTTTTTTTTGCCTTTTTTTCCACAAAGTCAGATAACTAATATTAATATAAATATCTGAATATGACCTTTAAGAGTGAAATCTGTTACAAAATGTGTACAGATGTTTGTTTGTTTTTTTTCTGTCAGATATTCTACCCAGCATTAAGGATTTACTGAAAAAGCAGAACATTCAGAGTATGAGATGAGTATGAGAAGAGTGCCCCCTGTTGGTTAGAAACACACCGTCACACCAAACCCTAAATGATCATTTCGCTATTTCTAGTTTGTCCAAGTATACGCATATGAAGCCAGATAGTGCCAGACACTGAATACTTCTGAATCATTGTAGGGTTTTTTTTTTTTTTTCAGTCTGAGCATTGGATGAAGATGACTTATAGATGTCAAGGCCTTTAAAACAAAACAAAACAAAACAAAAAAAACTTTCAGAAAGCTTTGCATTCACCATACAGCTCTGGACGTGGAGTTTCACATGAAGTCTCAACTCAGTTCTTTACCTCAGCACCGAAATCAAGGCCAAAGGCTTTTAATCGCGCCAGCGTTCATGCTTCATCTTTTTACAGGAAGCTGCATCATATAACAAACCACTGCTGTGGGCCACGATGGTCAGCTTATGTCAAATGTTTTTGAAACTTTTTTCTTAAAACCGTCGTAAGGTACAGTATAAACGTATGTTTATTATGTGTAGATTAAAACAAATCATTAGGGATGGGAAAAAAAATAACTGATTGTTCATAGTCTCTGCATCAGTGCACAAAATGGCAAACTTTCACCATTTAGCCGAACCATTTGAATTTAGTTATATACAGTAAAATACACTCTAAATACAATAACCTGCCCTTTCATGCATTTATCCAAACAGTCAATGATGTAGCAACATTGTAATGCATTTAAAAATAAAAAAAAAAGTGTATAGTCTTTCAAAATCTGTCACAAACTGTCCAGTTTGGCTGACCCATTACAGCTTCAGATTCCTGCTCTTGGCTGATAGGAGTAGAACCCGATGTGGTCACCTGCCTCGAGGTTTGACACGCTGTGCATTCGGAGATGCTTTTCTGCTCACCACAGTTGTACAGAGTGGTTACCACAGTCGTCCTGTCAGCTCTTCATCAAGGCATTTCCGCCCACAGAACTGGACGTTGTTTTGTTTTTCGCACCATTCTGTGTAAACTCTACAGACGGCTGTGCGAGAAAATCCCAGGAGATCAGCAGTTTCTGGGATTACACTGTCGGAAATCGCAATCTAGCATGATCAAGTCACTATATTCATGGTCTTCTTATAGTTATTAGACTACTTGACTGGTGACTTGAATTGTATGGGTTTCATCCAAACCAACTCAAAAACAAGCAGTATATAAATAATATCAACTTGAATCTAGGGGTAATTTTGAAAATGAATTCTGAGTGGAAAGTTAAAGAATAAAAAGCTGCATGGCTTCAGTATATATCCAAAACACCACTGTACACATTTAAACAATGTGTGTAATATCTGTAATATAGTTGGATAAATCTGTCATTTACTAAAGTTCACAGTGATGTTCTTGAAGCATGTCTGCACAAAATATCACCAAATCTGAAAATGGATTAAAAAGGAGCTTTAAAAAGTATTAAATGCTGGTAACGCTTTATATTACAGTTCCCACAACTGGCATTAATTAACCTTAATCAACAAAACATCAGTACCCTTAGCAGTTAATAAAGCATATGGGCAAATAATCAATGCCTGTATTAACCAGTGTTCATAGCATTAGTGAGTAAAATTACACCAATATATTAATGAGCATGTTGTTAATTAAATTGTTAAGTGGCGAAATTAAGAAGTGAGGCTGAAAAGCATGTTTTTCCACCAGAGTTCAGTAATATAATTTAATTATTGCAAATTTATCTGGATTATTTTTAGTCATTGAATAAACAGCAGGTTCAGGTATATTTTGTTAACATTTAAACACGTCAGTTACTGTACATTGTTATTTTCTTAACAGTGCTCACAGTTTATTGTTGAAGTTAAGAGTTACATAATTGCTAGAACAGCGGCAGTGAGTTTATATTTGTGCGTTGTGGGGTTTGGGACCCCGTTCCAGCTTCTGCTGCAGTCATTTTGTCGGGACAGATGGATGAAACAAAAGCTGATGCGCCTAACTACGAGTTTTTACAGCAAACTATTAAAGTCCTGCGCTGTTTATCCACAAACATTTGAATACCTGTCTTCAGGCCAGTTTAATTATCCTCCCCCTTCTGTCCGTCCCTCGACACTTTGTTGTCTCCCAGCAAGAGAGAGAGAGAGATTTGTTTCTGTTTTCATTAAGATATTACTGCACTGCTGAAATGGCGTGACTGTATTTCAGCACTTCCACAAAGTAGCTCGGCTCTTCTTCGTTCGCACGAGGTCTTTCTCCTGCAAAGTCAAAGCAATTAAAGGGGCCTGTGATGGCTGCTTTTGAAATCTCAGCGCCTCGATACGTGCACTCCTGTGATTCGGTTCGATTCATCATTACGGAGCACTTAGATGTGTAATTCCGTCATTTACATCTTCCGTCCTTTCATGTCCACCTCTTTAACGGTACGTTTAAAGCCATTATTAGGCTGCGAACAGCAAGTACGTGCGGCAAAGCCCCTGATTCAGGAGCGACGAGAGCCACTGCACGGTATACTGAGGGAATGTAGAGGCGGTTTTTAATTATCTGGACTTGGTACAGGATGCCGGGGGTTTTTGATTGTTTAAATGAAGCAGCTGGTTTATTGTCTCCGCTTAATTCCTCCATTGTTTTTGGAATATGTCAGACTTCTTTATTCTTTTATCAGGTGCGCTGCAGGAGGAAGAACACAATAGCCTTCATAGCGGCTGCGCTGGCCGCCGCACAAAGGCTCTGGGCAAGAAAGCACCCCAGGCCAGGCGCAAATTACACTTTTCCCCAGCTCAGCTCCGTCTTCTCCTTCATATATGTGCTCTTCTGCTTAACAGTGTACCTCTGACATACATACATAAATACAGCAGAGCTTAAATAATAGCACACCTAATAATGATAGCACTCTCAATTCCACATACTGTGAGTGGGCTTAAAAAAATCAGCTCCTGTAGTTCTGTGTCACTGTGGTCACCGAGGGCTGCCGTGCTGCATACAGAAACATCACTGAAACCACGTGACCTACCATGAACAGTCCGAGTGTGCTTACATGCACCACGTTTCCTTCATTTTGACTGAGCCTTGGATGCAGACCGGTTTGGTTTCTTCTGGACTTTTCCGAACACACGACAGTATTTTGATCTTTTTTCATCGATAGTATAAATGCTAGTTATCCTTCTGTGATCTACCTTTGATATATCTATACATCAAAGATCAGTAGTAGTAAAGTATTACACACTCTTATTTAACTATGTATTAAATACTGCAAGCAAAGCCACAATTTTATCCCGATAGATCAGCTTCCAAATTGTAGCAGTTACATAAATTTATACAATTAATATATTTCCCAGGATGCTAAATTCATCCCAAACATTATGCACTGAGCTTCTTTAGAGGATGCAGTTCATCTAAGTGAAAAACATCGCTGCAGCAGTTTCACAGCAGGTTTTTTTTTTTTTTGCTTGCAAGTGGTGTTGTTGTGAGACTATTCCAAAATAAAACAAAAACCAATCAAGTTCTAGTATGCAAAGGCAGAACATATAACAGTGAAGAGGGTGGGGCATGCCATGTTAGGGACATTTCTAATCTGCATATTCATCAAATCTGGATTTATTTATGAAGGTTAAAGTGTCTCTAACTATTTATTATTCGATTCAGAAAAAACTCTTCAACACAAGATTTGGGGAATTTAATGTCTCCGTCTTACAACCACCACTAATCCTCTAATACTTCCAAAAATATTTTGGAAGAAACAAAAAACTGCAAGCCCAGGTGAGTTTTTGACAACAGATCACTTCAGGAACGTTTTTTTTTTTTGGCTCCCGCTGCTTTCGTGATGAGCTCTTAATGAAACGTTTCTGCGCTTTCAGGAGGTTTGACTGGTGTTGAGTTGCTCTCCCTGTGGCAGGTGACAGTTCAGATGTGCGCTGATGTTAACTGCTGCTGAGTGCAGTGGGAGTTCTGTTATTTTAATTAGAAGATAAGGACTGAGAGAGTCTCTCCAGGCAGTGTGTGGTGTCGGTGACAGGATCCAGCTGATGATGGGGATAAATATGATTCACCCACTGATACACATGCTCATATGTTCTCTCCAGTTTTATGATGCGAGAGTCATGTTTCGGAACCAAATCTAAACTAACAAACATACGTCGTAACCTCACTTCAGGTTCCTTTTTTTTTTATTAGAAACATTTGTAATGGACTCAGCAATCACACTGGTGGAGTTGCTCTTGCTAATGCCTCCCTCCACCCTGTTTCCTGAGCCAACAGCTGGACGAGAATCACAGGTCCTCCTTCATTCTGACGCTCTGTCGGAGTGTTTGCACGTCTCTGAAAGCTAACAGCATGCTTTGATTAATTGTCCAGCTTTCCCTTTGAAACAATGTCCTAATTCTGCCATTTAGCACCAGCATATCATAGTTTGTTGTTATCTCGGCAGCCAGATTTTGGTAAATAGTCATATTAAAAACTTTAATCTCCTGAATGGAAAATGAAGAGCGGCTGAAAGCCCTGTCATGTGCAGTGATAAATATTATCTGAGCTTAAACCTTCCCTCTTATCCGCTCCCACTCCCTCTCTCTGCTGTCGCTCTCTGTTCTTCTAAGTTAATAAATATGTTCATAACACTACAGTAGAATGTTTCAACTAAAAAAATCCAGAAGCTACAGAAGTACTACACACCTTTTTTTTCTTGGTGGAGTAGTACTTGCATGACACGCTGTGCACCTTATGCATGTCTTATGCAACTTCTTTGTGGTCATTAAACTTTATCAGTTAAACTTGACCTATCTGAAAAGCCAAAGACTGCAACAACGCTCATTGTAAAACTTTAGATAACCAGGCAAATTTTGTCATTTTTATTTGATTCCTTATTTTTTTTCCTTAACCTTCTACCATCTAAACCCCAAACAGGACTTCTGGTCTGTCAGTTAATACCGGAAGGTACAAAAGACCTACACAACTGTCACTCATTCCAGATTCATATGTTGATTTAACCATGTGACATTTTTATTTGAGGGTGGGGAGATACTCTGATGTTAAAATTCTGAGCTCATACACAAAATGCTAATTGTACACACCCCTCTTGTGTGTCATGATCTAGCACAATAATTGCCATCAAAACATACACTAAACATTGCATTCACATGTCCGTTCAGTCCACAGAAGTATGCACTTTGAACAAATGTAAATGGATGTTAAATACACGCATTTTGTGTTTTTTATGTCTGATAGGTGGCCAGCTATGGTGCACTACCACTAAGAACGTGATGGAAGGCGAGGAGCTAGTGGCATTTGTGGTGGACTTTGACTCTCGGCTGCATTCGGTCAATCACATGTCCCTGAGTGAGGGCATGTACCCAGCACGCCTTCTAGACACCATCCAGCTCTTACCACAGCAAGCCGCCATGGCGTCCATTCTCCCCACCGCCATAGTTAACAGTAAGGGCACAAACACTAAATCCTGCTAAATAAACATCAACATCTCCACACTGCAAAAGTGCTGTACCTACAGACCAAATGAAAATGGTAATGGACTCAATCACATAGTACACTAATAAAGTCATAGAACTGCTTCCTGCAGTAAATTTGGCTACAAAGGTGCTGCATATGGACACTCACCTGTTCACTGACTGTGTTTGCCAGTATTTTGGCCAGCTGAGCCAACTCAGCCCTCCTTACGTACACACACCTACGAAAAGCAATTTGCCGCATGTGTCAGTTATCCATACATTAACCTCTGTACCAGGGATCCAGGGATAAACATAACTGACCTTCAGTGTAGTTTACAACAAACAGTCTTTCCAATATGTTAATCGCACAAATTCAAGCCATGTGTAAACACGGTTGGTTGACTTAATAAAGGCTATCGAGGGTTCAGTGTGACAGGAAGGCTACTACTAGCAGATGGTGCCCTGTTTTAGTTTGCCCTTGAGGTAAGGGCACCAACTTACTGGCATCATTTTAAGCTGCTGTGCTATTTTCAAGTTCGGTACAAGTACCTGACAAAACTGTTCAATCGAACATCTAGCTGAAAAATAATGCCAGCTAGTATGGGCCAAGTAGTACAGTAATAAAATACAAATGCTAAGGGACAGGATCAGTAAGAAGTCATTAATTATCTGCAATTTATTTTTTTCAGCTTTCTAATCAAGCAAACTTCCCTCATTAACTTAAGCTGAATACAATACAAGTTACATAGTACAGTGTATTTTGTGTAACTGAACCTGTGCTCATTATAGTGACATTGCTATGTCTTTCAGAGGACATCTTCCCTTGTAAGGCTTGTGGAATCTGGTTCAGAAGTGAGAGGAACCTGCAGGCTCATCTGATGTACTATTGCAGTGGGCGGCAGAGGGACCCTGACAGTGTACCTGAGGAGAATGAAGTGAACCCCCATCAGACCCCCAGTATCTGTCCTTTCCCACAATGCAACAAGAGCTTTGGTACTCCTCGTGCCCTTGAAATGCACCTGAACACACACAGTGGTGAGTGGACATCCTAAGTAAAGCTTCTGAAAGCAAAAGAAGAAATAGATTAGGTATTCTTTGTTATACACACTGGGCTTCATAGTCCATAGCATAAAGTACTAAATAACTCAATTAATCAGCCAACTGAGTTTTCATCCAGTCTAATATCAGGAGGGTGGGGGAAGGTTTTGCATAATCCAAGATTTTGACTGCTGTAATGTGAGGGCACCAAATCTGATATCTACCTTTTGTCTTCCTCAGGTGTCAAAATGGAAGAGACACTCCCCCCTGGCACCAGCTTGAAATGCACAATCTGCAACTACACAGCAGATTCTCTCATTACATTCCAGCACCATATTCTCACTCACCTATCACAGGCGGCCTTCAGATGCAATCAGTGCCATATCAGCTTCCAGAACCACAGGGAACTCTTGCAGCATCAGGACTTACACAGCCACTCCAGCAAGATCCACAGGGAGAGCGACAACGAGCAATCACCACGGGGGACAGAGGAAAGTCTGCAGACTCGAACAGAGCTAGCTGCCAGGAAGGACGTTGTCATGCAGAGCCCCAAAACTGTGGCCAACAAGGACATTGCCCCTGACGGAGAGCTGGAAAGAACCGAGAAAAAGCTTGTGCTTGGACTTCAGAAAGGAGAAGGTCACCCGGGTGCCAAGGCCAGTTTCTCTTACACCAGGATCAAGTCAGAGCCTTCCAGTCCCAGACTGGCCTCCTCACCAGTTCAGCCCAACATGGGACCTACATTTCCCATGGGCCCATTCCTGTCGCAGTTTGCATTCTCCCAAGACATTTCAGTAGTGCCCCAAGCATCTGAGATTTTAGCCAAAATGTCAGAACTTGTGCATCGCAGACTACGCCATGGAGGGAACAGTTACCCACCAGTCATCTATAGTCCTCTGATGCCAAAGGGGGCAACCTGCTTTGAGTGTAACATAACTTTCAATAATCTGGACAACTACCTTGTCCATAAAAAGCACTACTGCAATAGTCGCTGGCAGCACATGGCAAAGTCTCCTGATTTCTCCACTGTTTCAGACAAGGTGACAGACTCTGTGAGTCCAAACAGTGGTCACAGTTCAGTAGGGTTGCTTGCTGGATGCCACCCACCAGAGACTGATCATCTAATGCCATCAGCATGCTTGAATTCCTCTGTTTTGGACATTATTAATTCCAGTGGTAAAGTGCCTGATAAAGACCTCAGTGGACAGGTGAAAAAGGTCACCACACCAACAGGTGTTGAAGACAGACTCAATGGTAAGCAGGCTGAAGTCAAAAGTCCAAACACATCCTTAGGGGATGGTGAGAATGATCCAAACAAAACCACCTGTGAGGCCTGCAACATCACCTTCAGTCGTCACGAAACTTACATGGTCCACAAGCAGTATTACTGTGCCACGCGCCATGACCCACCAATGAAGCGCATGTCTACTAACAAGGTGCCCGCCATGCAGAGAACCATGAGGACACGCAAACGCAGGAAGATGTATGAAATGTGCCTGCCAGACCATGAACAGAGGCAGCCACTAGGGCCACAGCCTGGATTTCTGGGTGTTCCCACGCTGGGTAATCCCTGTACATCCCAAGAAACTGTGGAAGGCCTGGCTGACCGTTTCCATCCGCGCTGTGACGTTTTTCCAGGGATGGTTCCGAAACACCTTGAGGCTTCTCTTACAGTCACAAAATCCATCCTAGCTCCCAAAAGCAATGCCATTACTGAGACGCAAGAACTGGATGCGCCAATCGATCTTAGCAAAAAATGCTCGCTAGTCTCCGACAAGACATGTAACTCACCCAAAAGACTCTTGGACTATCATGAATGCACGGTTTGCAAGATAAGTTTTAACAAGGTGGAGAATTACTTAGCCCATAAACAGAACTTTTGCCCAGTTACAGCTGCTCAGCACAATGAGATTGGTGGCATGGACCAGTCTGTTTTTCCAAGCATGAAGATTGAAGGCACTAATCCTGAAGACATATTTGACAAGAGTCCTGTGAAATCTGAGAAAAATGGTGGCACCAAGGTGGCGGTGCAAAACGGCAGTCTGTTCCCTCCACACCTTGGACCTGTGCCAGAGCTAAAGACTTTCAGTGACCCTCAGCTCCTGCCCTCCAAAGACGTGTTTTTGCCACACGGCCTTTACCCTGGAGCGATAAAAAAGATTAAAACAACTGAGCCAATATCGCCATATTTCGGGATAAAGCCTAGTGATTTCCTGGCAGGAGGCATGGTTAAACAGGGTGAACCCAGTGACCAAGAGCAGGGTACTAACGGAGCAACTGAAGAAGGCAAAGAGCAACCGGCAGCCAATGGCTGCCCTCAACCTGGCAAAGACCCGCTGCCCCTGCTCCCGAAAAACAGGGGAATGGTCATTGTCAATGGTGGGCACAAAGTGGATGACAGCCAATCATCAGTACCCACTCAGCAAGAGAACCAGCCCAACAACACATCACCAACAGACGGGCAAACATCTCCCACATGGGGCTCCGAGAACCCCCCAGATCCTAATGGCAACACATCACCCACATCTAAATCGCCAGTTGAGGATGCGCCACCTGTTGTGGCCAAAGGCATAAATGGTTCGGCTCAGCCAGCTGGAAGCGGCAAGTACTGCCGCCTCTGTGACATCCAGTTCAATAACTTATCAAACTTTATCACTCACAAGAAGTTCTATTGCTCGTCACATGCTGCCGAGCACGTGAAATGAAATCTTACTCTCCCGCCACCTCTCCTTCCTCCTCCTTCTCTCTTTTTCGCTACACTGTCGTGTCTGGAATAGTGCATCATGCAGTTTTATATGCTGCTTGTGGACAATCAAGAGCTTCATCTTTCATTTTTCATTGAGACTTTGATGCAAAACTTTTGTCAAGAAAAAGATTCCATGTGTAATATTGGTGCCACTTTCACCTTTATTTATTTTACAATCAGTATTACTAGGAGTAGTGACCTTAATTTAAACACAAAGGAAATTTATATCAGAGTTGTTTGTAATGTTATTGTATAGTCATTCTTGTGTAGCAATCATTGTTTACACTGTATTGTAGGTTCAACAAGACGATAGACAATACAAAACAAAATGCATTTTAGACACAAAAATAGCTACTGAAGCACTTGTGCATTCTTATTTGCTGTAAGTTTTTTTTTTTTTTTTTTGTATATGCCTAAATGTCATTTGCAGTACTCATGACTTCTCAGCCTTAAACACGGTTTGAAGGGAAAACCAGGCACAACTCCGCATCTCATGTTTTGGCATATACAGTACATCCAGCTTTGCATATGTATGTAGCTGTTGGTCTATGTCTTTTTGCTTTTTTTTTTTTAGTTTTTTTTTTTTTTTTTTTTTTTTTTTTTTTTTTTTTTTTTTTTTTTTTTTTTTTTTTTTTTTTTTTTTTTTTTTTTTTTTTTTTTTTTTTTACTCAGACGTGGGTGTTTTCATCAGGATGGCAGCGTTCTTGTATAGTACTTGTATTTCAGTTTGCAATCCATTTTGGTCTCCCTTTTTAAAAATTTGTTCTCAATGCAATACTTTGTAAAAAACACAAAACAAAAAAAAAACAAAAAAAAACAAAAAGGGGACATTACTGAAAGCAGTATTAGGAGAATGGGAACATGGCAGATATTTCTAACTCCTTAAGAACAACACTTGTATGAAGGTAATTTTATTGATGTTACTTAACAAAAGGGGTGGGAGAGGATTTTGGGGGGGATGCTGTAAAAAAAAAAAAAAAAAAAAAAAAATCATTCCAATGTCCTTATAATGGAAAAAAAAAATAATATTTCTTAAAAATGTTGTTGCTATGCATGTATATGGATGGAATAAAATTCCAGAGCTGTTGGAAATTTTTATTTTGATGTGGTGTCATAATTAAACCTTAATCCTCAGGATAAACTTGATGTCTTTGTTTTCTTTGAATAAATATATTCACGAATGAGATAAAGAAAGGTTTTCCCACTAATCGCAGCAAACATTTGACACACAAAGTTGAAAGAATGAACTAATCAAATGGTTAAAAAGTCACATTTTGTCAGTTTCGGATGTTTTAAAAATATATATATATCTCCAAAACCAATGCGATGATGCAGCACAGCTGTGAATGTAAATGATTTCCAAACAGGAAACACGGTGGTGAGTGGAAGGCAGTTGAACAGGGTCTCATTGCCTCATTGCATGTTTGGTTTGCCTCTTTGACACGAGCTCCAGTAAATGTTTGCTTACCGATGACGCCTTTTTAGAGATCATGTGACGGTCCGCCCCCTGAATGTGAATGAGCTTGGCCTGAGGGTACACTCGCTTTAAACACTTCCTCTGCACATCAGCAAAAACCTGGCCCACACAAAAGACAAATAATGAGGACCTCGTCTAGTTACAAACCATCCCTTGTTTAACTTCAATGTCCTATTGACCCAGACGGTCTCTGTGGACAGATCTATTTAAAATGCCTAAAATGTATTTCAAGCATCAGCAATGTATACAATAACGACACAAATACACAAATTCTCTTCACATGCTTGTGGCTCAAATTAGAGACGATGCAAAGGACTTTTAATCTTTTAGTTCATTATAGATTCTGAGTCAATCAAAGGATTGAGTAGATCACACTCACTTGGTTGAGATGAGCAGGGAGCTGTTCGTCAAATGAGTCCCCAACGATAACGTTCAGTGATATTCTGCTAGATAGCAGCTTGAATTTGGAGATCTCTCTGGGGAGAAAAGGAATGAAACCTGACAAATCAGTGAGGAAAAAAGGGTATTGGTCTGAGTCCCAGTCACCGAATGCTGAAAGGAAAATCAGTAGCAGCCCTTCTGTGTGTGTGTGTTTTACCTGACTTGAGACACGCTCTCATTCAGGAAGTAATGCTCGTCCACGGCGCTGCTCTGGTGAGCCGGGTTACTCAGGAGGTATTTCTGATCAGAGGAAAGAGGAGCGCAGGATTACACCATCAGGAGACGACGCTAACGGTTTGCATTAAATTCTACGGAAAATCAGTTAAAATACACAGCTCTTGTTTGAGTTAATAACTCCAGCTCTAGCTTCAACTCACTATTTGTAACATTACGTTCTACACCCGAGTCCATTTTGTCTCCATGGACAGGGGACACATAGGTGAAAGATGCGAGTCATGGAACGTGCAAAAGTTTGTATCCCTCACGGTTTTTAAATGGGGGGAAAAAGGGGAAAATTTGGGGGGAGGGGGGTTTCTATCTCTATTTTACAACTTCCAGAGTCCTCCAGAATTATTGGCACAAAAATGAATATATATAAAAAGATTATATTTAGCAAAAAAGTGATATTTAGAGCTCAAATATACAGGGAAATATTTTTTTGTCTCCAGTTTGATGTCGACCCTGCGGAGAATAACATCACTGAGGAGGAGCATTTGCTTCCTTCTAGCACTCAACGCTTAAAACTAGCAAAATTGACTGTTAATAAAACAAGCCTTAAATAGCAAAAAAGGCTAGAAATCAGTTTTAAAATCTTAGATTTGGTTTACTGTAATCTTATAACAGTAATAAATAAATACATTAAAAAATAAATGATAAATACTAGCAAAATTTGGCTATATGCAAGATATTTCTGCAAGATATCTTTATGTAGTTCTGCTGTGATTTTCCACTAAATAGTTTCCACTGCCGTTGTCTGAATGGAAAAGTAGAATAACTGGCTGTAATATTTATTTTACACAATCATTTAAATTCACAATCATTTCAAATTCAAAGTCGTTTAACACATCGATGTTGTTATTACAAACATGAATACTTCACAGGAGAAGAAACCTATGCAAAGTATGAACGGCAAAGTAGTGTCAACAATCACAATAAATTACACACGTTTATAAACTGAATTCAAGTAGTCTACTGCCAGCTTGAATAAGTAAACTGAATCATCCCCACTAGAGCGTTCAAGTCCAGAGATCCCATGTCCTGACATTTGTAAAGATAACAGAGCTTTATTCACACACCCTTTACACGAGTGTTTTGTAAGCAACATCATAACAGTGGGGTCGGCTGAATTGTCACATTTGTGAAGAACAAGTCAAAGAGATGGCACGGCTAAATGAAAGAGTCGACTGGCACAAAACCATCGAGAAACCATTAAGTGTAATTCCATTGCTTTGTCTTTCTCATGTAGAGGAGACAAGCACATACATGTGGTTAAAAAAAAAAAAAAAAGTAGCTCAGTGTGGCAGTTAGTATGTTATAAATATGTAATAAAATAATTTGAGTCCTGAAACTGATGTGTGTTATTAATTCAATGGCAGCGTAAGGTTGCCCTTTCCTCTCTGATCCATATCAGAAAACTTTCCAACATTTAGTCTCCTTGTTTTTGTTTGTTTGTTTATTGGACATTTAAATTAGAGAATGTTTGTGCAGATGCAACAAATGAGATTGAGGGAAGAAAACAACATGGCTTCACTTTTGCAGGTGTTGTGTATTAATTATTTTTAGCTTGCTTTTAAAAAAATAAATAAAAACATTTTTCAAATCATTCGACTCAGGTCAGCTTTCGATTGATGTCACAAATAGGAACCGGCAGCCGTTTGAGAGGTGGAAGGGACTTATGCAAAAAAAAAATCTAATAAGTGATTTGCATATTCCCGGCCACACGTTAACTTGCATGAAATTGGGTGGAACTAGAGCGGAGAAGAGGCGCCTAGCTCAAGCATGGACGAGCTCGCTTCGCGTCCTGACCTCAGAGACCCTGTCTGAAGACGTCTGGAAAGGGGGGAAAAAAGGGAAACGGAATAGGATACAGCGCCCGGGCCCGTCCCCCGTGCATGCACAATCGCATCAGAGCAAAGTTGTTAAGCTCAGTTTGATGGCTGCTCTTTTTTTTTTTTTTTATTATTATTATAAAAAAAACCGCTTTTCTCACCTACTCCAGCCACCATTCACGCACAGCACCGTGGAGGAGGTTTTCTGTAAATAATTGACACTAGGGCGCCACCATGTGGTCACTTTGGTGAAGCGCAAAAAGGAAAAGACAAAACAAAACATCCAACAGAACAAGTGAGACTCTGCTGCGATTAGTTTGAGCATGAATGTGAACCTTCGGTCTGGAGTGAATCTAATACATGAAAGAATGTTTGAAAATTGGAAGTAAATTTAAAAAAAAAAAAAAAAACAGTCAAAAATCAATTAGCACTGTGAGTATATTTAGATCAGAGGTTCTCGGATTATTTCAGCCAGGAGCCCTTTTTACTGGAGGGGGAAAAAAACACCAACTTCGTTTCTATAAAACGGTAGTTTTTTTTTAAATATATTAATCTGATACACTGCTTATGTGAGGAAGTGAATGTTTTGATAGATATATGTCAATTATGAACAACACTTACTTAAAGTGAGCTAGCAGATGAGTGCTCGGTCAGTTTATCCTTCAAATCATGGGCACTTATACTCTTGGGCATTTATACTCAACCTCGGAGGTGTGAACTACATGCAAGTGATTTGCATAATCTGAATGCAGAGCCCAGAAAACCCATATCACCACCTGGGTAACTAAACCCTGAATACAGATCACTTTCCCCATATAAATGCGGAAGTAAAATTTGGACTCAAGTTCTTGTGTTTAATTCATTTATCCAGACCACCAAGCCCTGAAAAATGTGCAGTAGTAGTAACACAAGACTGTGTTCTGTCAACACTTCTCAGCTCTGAACCACATGATATTATATACAGGCAGTATAGAGTATATTCTATAACCTGTTCTCAGACAGAATCTATAAACAACGGCCTAAACAAGTCTAACCAACTTGCTTTATTATTATGCATTCAAAATGACCCAGCTGACTGTGTGTGTGTGTGTGTGTGTGTGTGTGTGTGTGTGTGTGTGTGTGTGTGGGGCTTTACCTGACGTTGGAGCAGTTCTCCTGAGACCCTGTCTCCACTGAAACTCGGCTCCAGCAGCCGCAGGATGAGGAGAAGACGACTCACACCAGTGGCTGCGGAGAGCTGCATCAACTGTAATGAGGGCACCAGGTGTGTGTACCTGAAACAAACACACACACACACACACACACACACACACACTCAATGAACTGTCTGTCCCATTAACATATTTTTTTTTCTGTTTGTTAATCACCTTTATAACAGCACCTTTTTCATTCTCAAATCTGATTGGTCAGAAGCATTGATTACTTTTCTAGAACAGCAGCTCTTACAGCAGTCCGAGTGGCAAGGTTTACATTAATGCACTCGTTCGAATAAACTATAGTTTCTGTAGTAATGTGTGCAATTGCTCATATGCCCATTTTTGGAAGGAGTCTCCAGCATCAAGCTGTATTTTTGTCCTATTAACGTCAAGAGAGAGGAAAACAGAGAGGCTGGTGAAGGAACAGCAATGTATATAGCTGTCATAAGCGATAACGGGAACAAACTTCTTTCTTGGTCATTCCACAACATCAAACGTAACTATAAACGGATAAGTACAATGTGTCATTTTTGAATGAATAATAAAAACCCAAGCTCTGGCAATTCATCGTTGGACTGGATCAGAAAACGGGTTAAATCCAATCAGAGACCAGTCCAGCATTCCAGGCCAGTATATGAGTTTAGAGGCATTAAACTCAGTAACCGAGAAACCGACTCAGAATAGTCGCTATGATAGGTATTATCCTAATTTAAATCTTAAAAGATGTACTAAGCCTTCTTTTAAATCATCTCTAGAAAGCAAAGAGGTGGACGAGAAACAGAACCCATTAGGAGGAGGAGAGGTGGTGAGAAGAACTCAGGAGTCAACACTGGTCTCAGCTCACTGGTGCTGTGTATTGGCTAGCCTCAACCTACAGAGTCCAATCAATAACAAGAAAGAAACACATGCTTACACACACACACACACACCCATTACACAGAAACGCTTATACAGGAGATTTATCACAAACCATAAAACAGCTGACGTTGCTCTTTGCTGCAATTGAGCATGGTGCTACGGCTGAACAGCGCATTGATGAAATCAATAGTAAAATGGCTGGAGGCAGTGTGTTTAATCCTGGTCCCAGAGCATCCATTAGTGGCTTCCTGCTCTAACACGTGCAACACAACTACCTCAGAAGACATTCATGAAGTTAAACAAGCAGCTCAGCCAACAAACTTTGAAGCTTGCCTCTTTTTTTGTTTTGCACTGGAGCTACGAGGATCGTGTGTTTCACCAGCTACCAGTTCAGCGTCATTCAATTGCCATGTCCATATAATTACACCCTCCGCTCCAAAGAGCAAAAAAAGCTCTGGAATGAACAGAATGAACTGCCAATGTGTGATGCTTTAATTTATACCACAGACTGATTCTGATTGGTCAGCAGCAGTGCTAGCTGCATGGGTTACATTAATGCACTCATTCTAATACGTGATTGTTTCTATAGCAACAACGTACACAGGAACGACTATAGCAGACGTTCCACACAAACGTGTAATCGTTGATATGGTGACGTTTTCTGTGGGGAGATGTTTATTTAACATTTTGGAAGGAGTCTCCAGTGTCAGAGCTTTGTAACAAGGGCTGTTCTTGTAAGTTTTTAGAATCAGAAGTTCAAACTTCTCGGCAGTCCAAAAATTCCATAAAACTTATGACACAGCGATAACCTGACAGTTTCAAATTCGTTCTCCGAACCCAAACAGGTCCCTGCCTTTCACGCACATAAACATTCCCACAGCAAATTAAAGACGGCCGCCCTGACATTCATCCTTCTTCGCCATCTCTCCGTCCATTCCCAAACCTATTTCTGTCCCCAATTTAGATTCCTCTTCACCTTTCTTCAAAGAATTCTTTGCTCGTTTGACACCTTTTCACCCGGACACGTTTTCCTTTCCTCGCCACCAAAAAGCACATTCTGTGTCAAACCTCGAAGCTTTGATTTGGCGTCAAATCGGTCCGCCGGCATTGACATTTTATTTCGAGGTCTTCGGTTCACTTCCATTCATTTTTTTTTTTATTCTGCCCAGGAGGTCTGGATTATGCATGGGAAGGCATGCGTGTCAAAGGGCAATTTAGCGAGGGAAAAGACAGGCCCGATTGGTGGGATGAATTAAACAGATAACGGCAAAGCGCCTCGCCAATGTCAGTTATTTTCCGAGCTACTCCTCTTTTCTCTCTCCCTCTCTCCTTTGGTAGTGATGGCGGTGATGAAATGAGGTCGAGGCTGTGCACTTTCTGCTCTTTGACTTTCCCATCTGGATTAGTGCAGGATGAATGAAGTCTGTTGCTCTTGTAGGGAGCAGGCGCATGACCCACTGTCGGAATGTCACACACTCTCTCGCTCACACACACACACCGAGTCTGATCATCCTCAGAACTGATAAGAACCCTTCAAAATTTGCATGGGCTCCTTCCCTCCCTCCTCGCTCGCTCTTCACAGGAAGCGACTACAGATAACAGGACACAGTCCAGTTTAACAGAATACTTTTCACTACTAGACAATAATTCAGGGGTTCGCAACTTTTTTGGCTATTTTATAGGCTCGAAAATTCTCACGATACTGCTGTATATGATCAGTTTGGTAATCCAACGAGATGCTCATTTCTATGCTCAGTGGCAGGAGAACTTCCATGAAGTTGCTGATGCAGTAGGCTAATGACAGAAATATTGCCCTTGCAGTTCAGATTATGGGCATATACTTTATTTTGTAGTATTTCTAGTCACCATGAAGGTGCCATGCAAAAAATAGACTTATTTTTATTTTTAATTTTTTTCTGAGCTTCCATTAACTGCTGTGGTCTGGTGTAAAATGGGCTTAAGCGGAACTCCAGATTGAATGAAGTGTAATGAAACTTTTGTAATAATAATAATAATAATAATAATAATAACCTAAGAGTTTTAATTATCATTACAAAATGATAATTAAAACAGCAAGTGAAATATTAAACAAATATAAGACCATTAAGACCATAATCACTTAAAATAAGCAAAATTATCTGCCAAGACCATTTTTAGCTTTGAAATAAGTATTTAAAAAAAAAAAAAAACCTAGAAATAAGATTAATAATCTAATATCTGTTTAAATATTAGTTGAATTTATCTATACTCAAGATATTTTTACTTATACTAAGATCTCATATTTGCACTCTAAATCAAGTTTATATGTATATAACCACATTATAAATAACATAATAGTCTCCTGAGCCAGATTTCTCGACTTTTCGTCTCTACACCTAGCCAAAAATTTTGCCTGACATTACAAATGGCTAACATCACGTACTCACCACTAACTCTTCCAAACCAAACTATTGGCAGCTTTAGATGAGGTAATGTTGTGAAACATTTTAAATTTCAATTAGGTGCACAGGAATGCATCTAAAGAGAAGAGTAGAGAGACAATCAGATTGCAACCTTTAAGATTCTGAAGCTTGCGGCCAGAAAAGTGTACAAAAGTAGAGGGAGCCCTGGGAAGAGTGTCTGAGGCTGACACTATGACGGCACTAAAGCAAAATCGTTGAAAAAGTTGTGGTTAATATATCAAGCAATGATCACATGACTTATCCTTTAAACATACTCCTGGCCATATAGCAGGGTACTATAGTCTGATATTAGCATAAAGAACCGCTTATGCCTATGTAATATTTGTTAAATATTTCTTAAGTTTTATTACACAATAGAAAAAGGATCAGAAGTGCCAAAATTTTAGATTTTAAAAAAATTTAGATTTAGAAATTTAGATGGCTCTTATATTTCATCACCAATAGCTTCAATGAAGATTTACAGTTCATTGTTTGTTTAAAAAAAAGAATCTGGCAAAACCAAATAAAATTAAATGAATTTTAACCTAATTAAATGAACATTTTAAGAAAGACTGAGGAATATCATTTGACAAAATTGCATCAGTTTCTGGAATAGAAGTTTCACACTTTCAGATCGAGCCCTAGCACAACACTGTCTACATCCTTAATAAAGGCACTGAAAATCCATTGCAACACTTGCACATTCAACAGTAGGGGGCAGTCATGATCCACCCCACACCATTCCTTCATGAAGAAGGACCTTCAGTCTTCCCCTGAGTGACTCGGAGTCAATACTATAGATTAGACTGAGGTAAATACACTAGGGCTGCTACAGGCCTGCTTCATTAGCCAAGCCTGGCAAGAGTAGCTACAGCTCTGGCGGTGCTAATTACTATTAATTGGCATCCTAGATTCCCTGGGAAATCCCCAGGGAGCATCTACTTCCTGCACTTAATAATTTATGCTAACGAATGTGTGGATTTGTGTGATGCGACACATGGCAAGACTTCTGATAAGTTTCAGAAGAGCAAAGGACAAATAAGACAGCAAGTGAGATTTAAATGCTGTAATGCTTTAAATTAATAAAATAATGAGACAGATATATTACTTGCTGTGAGCAGTGTCAAAGTGTCATAGTTGTTCTGTCATACACACACACACACACACACACACACACACACACCGTGGCAGAAGATTCTTTCTCTCAGCAGTCCTGTTCAGTGTCCAATCTCAACCCAGATTTCCCAGAGGACTTCAGCCACTGGCATGAACAGAACAGCTCAGGTGTGTGTGTGTGTGTGTGTGTGTGTGTGTGTGTGTGTAGGTGTGTGTGTGTGTGTGTGTCTGACTGGCCTCACACAGCTCTATTACTGAAAAAAAAAAAAAACGAAACTCAGAAACTCAAAAATGCATTATAATAGTGCACTAATCTCAAGAACAGATCAGCTTTTAGATTGATAATTATGTTCAGAGCAAAATTAATTTCCCCAAAGAAGCCAGCATTAACATTTATTCCACACGGGTTGATGAATCCTTCTGTTGAATCAAACCTTCAAAGCTAAGACACTACAATTCCGTGGTGAATCCTCGATTCGACTGATTAATTTTCTAGAACAGCAGCTCTGTAAATAGTTTCAACACAAACACAGTGAAGGTTTAGTGCTTTGGGGGTTTTTTCGGCATAACAAGCCATGATTTTTGTAGTTTTGTTTAATTAATTTCAAGAGAGAGGAAAAAAGAGAAGCTGGTTCAAAACCAACTGTTTATAGTTGCTATAATGTAAGGGAATAATATGAACTAATTTGTCTTACAGACATTCCACATCACCACATGTCGAAGTATAAATTGAAAAAAAGTACAAGGTGTTGTTCTTTAATTAATAAAAATTGCTGTGATACAAGAGGAAGAAAAACACTCAAAGATGTACTGTTATGGGAATATAATCAGGCTCTCTCACATCACCACGCTGTTGATTATTTTCCTATAACAGAACCCTGAATCGGGTTTTATTCCTTAGTTCATCAGAGCCCACTAAAAGGTTTGTTGGAACAACGGCACACACCCCATAAACGTCCGTTTTTATTAGCAACATTAGCATCAGAGTCTGATTTAGCAACATGACTGAAATAAACAGCCAGATCCTGACAGGAGCCGCATGTGCTATTGCTTTTCTTATGATAATATCAGGCTAGCTGTGACTGTTTCCCTTCCAAGCCAATTCTCACTGCTGATTTAAGTCTTCACATGGACTTCGCACGCTTGGACCGGGACTCGTCTTGTTAAGTTTCACTGTAGTTACTGAATAATATGCTTCAGATTAATAATAAGCCCTTTAACCCTCTGTCCAAATGGTTTCCAATATACGAGATTCTTTGCGATACTAAAAATCTGTCAATTAATTAAGGAAAAAAAAACACAACAAGGCATGTTGTTAAAGAAAACAATCAAAAGCCAGACGGTGTGAAGTGGCCCAATTACGGTTACCGCCCCAAAGTTAAATATTTTTCTGATCCCTGCACATCCTGAGCTGTTTTATTCCTCTTATACCTTAACAATTTGACACTTTTTACATTACATTTATTAATTAATGAATGACACATCATAATTTTAACAGTTTATAGTTACATTTAATGTTGCAGAACGCATACAAAACAAGTTCCTGTTTTCGCTTACATTACGGTAGCTATATATAACTGTTCCCTTACCAGCTTCTCTTTTTCTCTCTTGCTGATAAGACAAAAAAAAATAAACCACAGTGCGTCATGATACCGAGAAACCAGGAAACCACAAAGTCTTCGCTATCTGGAGACTCCTTCCAAAAATGATAAACATCTCCTTAAAAGAAACCTCACCATATCAACCATTATACCAATTAATTCATTTATTATGAGTCGTAGATTATGAGGAGCATCTGCCAGGCAAATCACGTGAATGAGCTGTTAGTAGAGAAACGTGAACATATTAGCGCGAGTGCGTTAACATAGACCTGGGATTCGCCTCAGTGCTGTTATGGAAAATGAATAAACACCTTCTGACCGGTCAGATTTGAGAATTCAACAGCGCTGTGGTATATTAATCAGTAACACTCAGTAGATCCGAGAAAACTACTGTATACCCACATAAACGTACAATGTAATCAGACGCTACAAATTCCATATAGAGGTTGCTAGTTTAGTTGAAAGTTTAGCACAGAAGGTATGATTAACAGTAATAACATGCTAAAATTATGATGAATTGAAGTAAATATAAGAAAAATCTGGTGGCTGCAGTGAAATTATGTTTTGTTATATAATGTTACATAATGAAAAGTTAAGACAGGTCTGGTGGATGATATGGTAATAATGTGGTATTGCATGAATGTCATTTTCCATGTAATGTTCTCCTGATTTGATAGTTTAAGGAAACCGGACGTTGACATAGTGGGGCACCTGGATTGTGTCAGATGCCTAAATTGTGTTGTTTAACAGAAAGACTAAAACTTTCGGAATAATCACAATTTCCCTCAGTTATTTTCTCGAATGTGTCAGCTCAGATACGCACCAGAAAAAAAGGCTCCTTTGAGGAGAACTGTGACCACCGTCTCTTCAAATTACATTAACTATGTACTGACTGCAATATATACAGTGCACAGATGTGTGTTTATTTATAGCCACATATTTCAACACAGGAAAGTGTTACATAAGCAGTTCAAGTATTTTCTCTTTGCAGAATGATGCCAGTTCAATGCTAGTATGTCAGATAATCCCTTAAGGTATGGGCTGGAAACAGATTACCTACTGCTCATCTCAATAATCTGTCTCAAAGTAAAAAACGACAAAAACAATGACATTCATTTTATCGTTAATAAACAATAACCTGCTACGTTTCTAGTCCATCATACGAATGGATTTTTTATTCTTTTTTTTTTTTTTAAATAGCTTTCCATATGCCTGCATAGATTTTTGGATGGGAAGCTTTTAAAACTTCCCACTTGCTGCCTTCCAGGTCATCAGGTAAAGTCACTTGTAAAGTGAAGGGTTGCAGATCAAAGCCAGCACAGGACACGGAGTTTGGCTGATTCAATGCTCCAGTCAATACCATGAGTGTGAAGTAAGGTGCAAGAGCATGCTGGGTAAACACAGGAAGCTTCAGGAATCAATATGGCTTTGAAGGCCATGGTCTAGGTTTTATTAGCTCACACACTGGGCCAGAGGAAAAGAGCCACAGTGGCAACCAAATCCATATGACCTTTACTACTCATTCTAGTAAAGGTAAAAACATTGTATACAGTCAGCTGCATAATTGTTGGCACCCTTGGTAAAGGATGGGTTTAAAAAAGGTTTGGCGTTAAGTTTCATCTCACAGTGAAAATATGAGAGAATTCTAACCTTTAATTGAAGTAAATGGATTGCAAAAAATCAAATCATTGGTACCATTTAGTTTAGCATATTTCTTGCTTTTTGTGAAACCTCCCTTTGCCAACATAACCGTTTTCTCCTACAATGCTTAATGACATTTGAGAACACAGACCAAGGAACCTGAGACAAAGCCTCAATACCAAATGTCTTCAGATCTTCCAGGATTCTCTCCTATGGACTCTCCTTTTCAGCTCATCCCACAAGTTTCCAGTGGAGCTTCGGCCAGGGAACTGGGATGGCCATGTCAAAAACATGGTGGTCAGTGACCTTTTTTTTTTTTGGGTGTGGATCTAGACATATGTATTGAATCATTGTCCTTGGAAGATCCAACCACAACCCAGTTGTATCCTTTAGGTCTCCTGATTTTCATTCAGGGCACTTGATGCAGTCCATGACGCCAACAAGGTTCCCAGATCCTCCACCATATGTAACAGCAAGGATTAGGTTCTCTGCTGTATAACCAAACCCACCTTGAGTGTTTGTTGACGAAAAAAACCTCATTTGACCACAGAAACTGGTTCCATTCAAAGTTCCAGTAGTGTCTAATGAACGCCACTCACTTCTGTTTGTTGTTAGATGAAAGAAAAGACTTTTCTCCAGGCATGACTTTCAAATAGTTTGTTGGCATCGGGCTGGAGTCTGATTGTAGATTGTAATTGTAGACATGGTGACCCCAAAATACTGCCCTCTTCTACAAATGTCCAACCAGGATCAAGGAGACATTAAATCATCCTCCTCACTGTGTATGGGGCAAAATACACTCGTGTCTCTTCCAGGAAGGTTCATTACAGCTCCAGTTGTTTTAAAGTTCTTAATGATTGCAATGGACCACATGTGATCAGTATCAGTATTGATAAGGGCTACATTAGATCAGTATCTGTATTGACACAGTATTGATAAGAGCAACCAAATTTGCCATTTTTAAATATGATACAGTAAACTACCATCTGCCATGTCTGAGCTTTTCCTGGTAATACAGCCATAGTAAAAAATAGCAACAAAAATAGAACAAAATTTATACTGAACTGATGAACACCACACACACACACACACACACACATACAGTTAAACCACTACTGACAAGACAGATGTTCTAGAGGATTCTGAGCCATATGGAAATCTGCCCTATAGATTCGCCCCATTTTCTGTCTCCTCCCCTTTCATGTGTGTGTGAGACATCTCTGGAGGTGACGTCTCGTTTCAGCACGAGGCACCCTTAGCGAGCGTGTCTCTCATGTGGAAATACTGTCTCTGCTGTCCTCCTCAGCTGCTGCATATCATCCATTTATCTCAGAGACACCAAGCCCAATTAAAATGAAATCTGAAATTTGTAGCTGTTCCAGACACCAAAACACACACACACAAAAAAAAATATTTTGGTGAAATGTAGCAGTCGGTGTTCTTAAAGAGATGTGTGTGTGTGTGTGTGTGTGTATGTATCGCAAATAAAAATGTTTTTTTGGGTCAGAGATTTCAAAAGGTAAAGTAAGCACTTCTTTAAGTCTCTATTTATAGGACACGGAAGCTTCTTCATTGCAATGCGCTTTTTACTGGTCTGCCGTCCAAAACTCTTACAAGATTACTATATGAACGTATAATATATGTATATATGACATATATGAAGTACATGAACAACAAATGACTCAGTGCTCATATCAGCTCTTTCCTTTATAACCCATGCTGGCTACTGGTTACAGCTCACACTGAGTTCAAAATTCTTCTTCTGACCTTTAAAGCACTTTATAACCATGCCCATCAATAGCTGACTGAAATACTCCATTCGATTCTCCTCCCTGGGTGGCGGAATCATTCACCTTCTTAAAATCGCAGTTAAAATTGACCTTTTTTTTTTTTTTTTTAAACAGTTGTAGTCTACCCATCAAAACCCCCCTTTGCTAGCCCCCAAGATAATGTGTAGTATATTTAGTTTTTTGACGGTTTGAAGTTTTTGCAGTGGAAACATCAGAATTGATGAATTGGTTTGAATATTTCAGAAACTTCTCGGATTCTCACACACAACAGTCTTTAGAGTTTACCCAGAATGGTGGGGAAAACAAAAAGCATCCAGTTTTGCAGACGGAAACACCTTGTTGATGAGCGAGGTCCGAGGAGAATGGCCAGGCTGTTTCAAATTAACAGAAAAGCTACAGTAACTCAAATAGCCACTTTTTACAAACGTGGTGAGCAGAAAAGCATCTCGAAACGCACAATAAGTCGAACCTTTAAGGTGAATAGGCTACAACACATCAACACATTCTACTCCTCCCAGACAAGAACAGGAATCTGAGGCTACAGTCGGCACAGGCTCACCCAAACTGGATCATCATCTGGACACACTGTGCTGATGCCACATGATTGGATTACTGAGCACATGTACAGGTGGTCCTGTTAAAGTATGAGGTGAGTGTATGTATCACAAAATATATTTTTGCTTTTTGGTAATATAGTGCTAAAATGGGTCACTACAGGTTCAGATATTTTTGTCCATTAATGTCAATTCAGTGAGTAATCAAGGAGTTATAGTGTATCATGATGTTGTTATATCACAATATCGATATTTTATATGATCATATTGCCCAGACTAGTGTATAAAGAGGTTGCGCATCTTGCACTATAAATGGCTCATCTTTGTTTTTTTGTTTTTTTTAGTTTTATTAAAATATCCTTGTATATTGTAAAAACTGTATATTTTACAGTTTATATGTACTAACTCCCTATTTTTGTTTTACTGTTTTTTTCCCAACCTTCCATTAGAACTATTAAAAATACTGTCCTTGAAGATGCTTTCTTGAAGAAAACGCTTTCTTATAAAAAAAAAGTACAAGTCAATCAATAAATTAGGCAGTGTGTTGTATCTCGGTTGCATCTGTAGCTCCATTACACAGGGCACGAATGACAGGTATCGAATATCTCCTTAATTCATCTTTAATGCAAGGAGCCAACTCTACTTAACGCCTCCATAAGTAACAAAATCTGTTACACAACTCCATGTAAGCTATATTAACTTAAGTCGTAAGTTAATATCCCCGACATTTATTTTGCCGTGCCTAAGTAATTGAATTGCATCTCTGGCGTTTTATACTTGCCGGGCTGAGGGCCTGTTAATCACAGGGTAATTGGACACACATCGCAGTTAAATGCTGCTGCTCCACTTTCAGTCACATATAAATTAAAGCGCTCTGCATTATTCATTCTTTATCTGACTGAACCCCAATTGTGTTACATAACTGCAGGAAAAATAACAGCGGCTGGAGGTTATGAATCAGGACGTGTGGGGAGATGGCTCACATGAGATTACTCGCACAGTGCCATGGACCAAATCTCGCATATATCTTGTCATATATAGTCATGCAGCGAAAGCAGCTAACGCTCTCCTGATCCTTACAAAAATACTGGTCCGTAGAGGTATAGAGGAGATCAGAATATAGTGGCCATTTGAAACTACAGGATTCGGATGTATTCTACTATAAATAGCTATTTACCGTATTATTTAGATTTATACCATGGCAAATCTGATTGGTCAGGTGGGGTTGATTAATTTTCTAAAGCAAATCACACAATTATTGTATCGCGTATCACGATTATTGATTGTATCGTCTATCAATTATTGTATCATGCATCACGATTACTGTATTATTCGTGTATTATTATGATTATAGTATTATTATTGTATTTTATGGATACATGATTATTATATGTACTTTATCAATTTCATAGTAACAACATACACAGGCACTTGCATGGCAGACACTCAACATAAACATGGAATTTTCTGTGAGGAAATGTTTAGTTAGCATTTTTGGAAGTTACCTCCAGTGTTAGCATTTTGTAACAGTCAGTAAGGTTTCTAACGTAAGAAAATCTTCAAGGCAGAAGTGCTTTTGCGGCGTCTCTTTAACACGAAAAGCTACATTTTTTTGTTTCATTAACTTCATGAAAGAGGAAAAAAAAAGAGGGTGGTGAGGGAACAATTGTTTATAGGTGTTATAATTTTCATAATGCTGTGGAACTTGTCTCGTAGACGCTCCACAACATTAAAGGTAACTTCAAAGGGATAAAAAGCATGTCATTCTTTCAAAAAAAAAAAAAAAAAAGAAAGAAAGGAAAAAAATTGTGAACTGTGGTATAAAAGTAATTTTTAAAAAAACAATAGACAAGTCATTGTTTATTATTTTCCCATAACAGCATATCTCATCATGTTTTATTCCTTACATAAATTGTGTTACTGAATACTGAATCAGTTATTTTATGATATTTTATTTTATCAGTTATCAGGTATTTTTATGGGCTTTGTGGGTGAAGGATGGAGTATGGTGGCGTTTTGTTCAGCGCTACATTAAAACAGAACTGTAATAAAATTCTAATTGAACAAAATCTGAAAAAAAAATAAAAAAATAACATTATGAAAAAAATATGCCTACTGGAGGCACTAGTTATCTCCAGACTTCCCAATCCTCATTTTCCTCATAGACAAAATGTGTAACACTCACATCGTTGGCTATAAAATAGTATTAATGCAAGAAATTACACAAGTCTGGCCTTTAACTTTTTTTTTTTTGCTAGCTAGTTATCTAGAGTAAACAGAAAGGAGGTGCACTAGCTAACTGTACTAGCTGGATGAAAGTGCTTTAATATTCAAAATATGGGATGTGGAATTAGTTCGAATAAAGTTGCTGTTTTTTTTTTATTTAAAAGCGTTTCTCGACCTGTGATGAATAATTATAAAGTCACTTGCGAAAAACTGTGATTTATAATATTAGTATGCATTAGACCTAGCTAGTTTCTTCATTTTAGGATTGTTTTTATATTTTTTCTGGCCCTGAAATTGGCCCTGGAGTTGGAATAGAGTTGCTTAGCCCTGCCCCTTTTCCTTAAAACGCAGCTTATGAGCCATGAACAGTTTCAACAAAGGAGTTGGGGTTAGTTGAGGGGACGTAGAAAGCAATGTATTTTTCTTGTCCCTGGCACTAAATATTAATGAAAGCACCTTTAAAAGTTTTTTTTTTTAAAAACGAGATGATAAATTTATAGGTAGATCGAAGGCAGTCTGCTTTAAATTTATAATGACAGGCAAAACCGTGGACTAGAGTGAATAATGTGCTGTAGCTTTCTGCTGACTCTGACTCTGAGAATGATTTGTGCTCTGATATGAATTAAGGACAGCTTCTAACACTCCCTGACCTTTGATTAATTGGGCTCTGTATTAAAGTGATGAACAGCAGAACACTGTCAATGTGTAGTCTCCCATCTCTCCTATTCCTCCCTCGCTCTCTCTCTCTCTCTCTCTCTGTCTCGCTCTCGATGACTCACCAGTACTGCTGCCACGTCTCCTCTTCAAAGACGTCCTCTGGAATGGGATTGATCAGCACCAAGTCCGACACTTGCCTGGACAAACAGAGACAGGGGCTGGTTAATGTGTTCGTGTTCAGCATGGGAAAAGCAAAAGAAAAGACAGCACAAGTACAAGCACAATCGCTCTCCGAGTACCAAGGCTGAAGCGTAGCCCGTCTCCGCACCATTCTACCTTTAATGCATATGGGGTCAGTGCCATCCTGGGTGCAATATTTTCGTTTCGCGGTTGCTACAGAGCCATCACTGCTTAATTTACGGGGTTAACGGCTTCACATCGGCGCTGATGAAGTGTTAAATCTGTCAGAGGGCTGGTGTGGGGATAAAATCACGCCGAGCTAGAAGAGGGATTTATGGAGCACCGCTTAAGCCCCCAGCTAAGATTGGTGAGGGCTTGACGGATATCTGACCTCAGCATGGCAGGTCAGTGTGAATAGCATTAAAAGGAATACTCCACCTAGTCTATATCACCACATCTGTAGTGTATGTTTGATTACCACAGACAAGAATTATGACACGATTCCCTGTGCTAGAAAAAGTACAGCGTTTGTAGCCAAGATGGCGCCCACCTTGGCAGATGCCTTTGCACGCTCTTGAATTTACTCAAAACTCATTTATAGTGGAAGCTTAAGGCCAGTTAATTCTGTCAATAAAGGCTGGTTTTTCTAAAACAGGGGGACACATTTGCGGTTGTGTGTTCACAGTAGTCAATGTCCTACAAAATCCTGTAATTCAAGAGTAATGTTGGAAAAACTTCACCTGGTCTTTTTTCATTCAGTGAGCCAGTAGCCTCAGATTCCTGTTCTCGACAGACAGAAGCGGCATGACCTGATGTGGTCTTCTGCTGTTGTAGGCCATCCACTACAAGGTTCAATGTGTGGTGTGTTCTGAGATGCTTTTCTGCTCACCACGGTTGTAAAGAGTGGTTATTTGAGTCACCATAGCCTTCCTGTCAGTTTAAACCAGTCTGGTCATTCTCCTCAGACCTCTCTCATCTAAAAAGGCGTTTCTGCCTTTTTTCTGCAGAACTTCTGCTCAATGAATGTTTTTAGTTTTTCGCACCATTCTGTGTAAACTTTAGAGACTGTCGTGCCTAAAAATCCCAGGAAATCAGCAGTTTCAAACCGTGCGGATGGAGATCGCATTTTTCCCCCATTCTGATGTTTGGTGTGAATATTAAATGAAACGCTTAGTGGATTGGACAATTGCATGAATGACCAATAGTACAGGTGTTCCTATTAAAATGGTCGGTGTGTGTATACATCAGGACCCAGAACACCATGCAACTCTATTGTACATGTAAGTGCCTTCTAGCTTCTCAGCTCTGATTAAAAGCACAGCTAGGATTTTGAAATATATGTTGTTACATATTCAGCCTCCGAGGCCATGTTTAATAGAAATGTTTAACCGCTGAAATGACTTCTGGCAAATAAGACTAAAATGACACAATTTAACTGCAAGACATGGAATTAAATTACGCGTGAACATTTCCTCAAACAGTGCAACTATTTTGCCCATTATGTTTTTAAACCTTTACGGTTTGTAGTACTGTCATCAAGCAAAGGGAATTAAGATACTGAGGAGGATGCATGCTGTGAAATGCTGTTAAATTCTGCAAAAAAAAAAAAAAAAAAAAAAATCTTGCGAGGACACCGTTTTCCAAAAATGGTGTTTAGGTTGACTGCACCAAATGAAATACACAGTTAGTGATAGTGTATGCTTTGCCCTTCTTGCTAGAAGAAGAAGCAAGATGACGATGCACCAGAGAAATGAGAAATGAAGTTTTTTTGGTGGATGCTGACTCAATCTTAATTACATCTGAGTAACAGACAGAAGACAGAAATGTGAATTACTTAAGCCAAAAGTACTTACGTGTCATAGATGTGAGTATAAAACCTGCCGTTCAGCGCACCCAGTTCTGAGCCAACCAGAATGAAGGGCGTGGCTATCTCAGCAGCCTTGACCAACCGGTGGAGGTCGTCCACCATCCTGATGGGAAAAAAAAAGAGAAGAGGAACAGATAGACATGCAGGTCAATGTGTCGCAGTCAACACACAGCAGAATGAGTGAAGGATCAACAAAGCGCATGATGCCCCATTCATCACCGGGCCGTATTACGACATGTGGATCTGTGGACCCTTGACCGTTGTGGGCATTAGCACAGCGTTCAGCTCTGTCCGTGTCCATTACACAGAAGATGGAACGAGGTTGAGCATGAGCATGAGCATATAATTATAATGATTAACAACATGCATGAGGGGACAGCGGGTCAGAGATCATTAGAGCTGATGGTGCTAAGCAGGGAGGAAACATGGAGAATGTAGGCATGTAACTGACAGAGCATATGTAAGGAGGAAAACATGACAGGGTGTGCTGTTATAGGCAAATAATCAACAACGGGGTGGTGTGAGCAGCGTTACAATGACCATTTCAGAGTTGATTATTTTCCCCAAAGTGTTTTATTCCTCTTTTACCAAAGCAATTTGCCAACAATTTTTTATTTATTAAAGAACTGTATGTTGTCATTTTTATCCATTTATAATGTTTAATGTTGTGGAATATCCAATTTTTTTAAAAAAAAATTACATTATAACAGCTATAAATAATCTTTCCCTCACCAGCTACTCTTTTTTTCTTTCCAGAGGTTAATAAGACAAAAAAATGCAGCTTGTCATATAATAGAGACTTTCAGAAAAGCGCTGTTACAAGTGCTGACACTGGAGACTCCTTCCAAAACTGTTCAAATAAACATCTTCTCAAAGAAAACTTCACCATATCAAAGATTATACACATTTATGTGTAGAAACTATAGAGTATTAGGATTAGCACATTAATATAAACCCTGCAGTCGGCACTACTGTCAGAGCTGCTGTTATAGAAAATCAATCGCCTTCTGACCAATCAGAATCAAGCATTCAACAGCGTGGTGGGATAAAAGTAATTATTACATGTATTTGTCATCTCAATTTCCGGTGTATGTCTGCTATTGTACCATACGCAAACAACTCGGACATTTTATATTCAATACATCCCTGATTCAGGCCACATGACAAACTCCGAGAGAAAGTAAGAAATTATTCGGTGCTTGCTAGAAATCCCACAAGCACACTGATCTCTTAAGGAAGGTGTTTGCTTATGTGTATTTCCCTTAGAAGAAGCTCAAATTTAAGATCCCTGACATCAGTATGAGAACCGAGGACCGCGCAAGTCGACATAAACGGCGTCATTCATTTTATGGCTGCTCACCTGGGTTGCCTCTGCCAACAAATCAAAGCAGGGCCCAAATAAAGAAGTCTCACGGCGGCGGACCGAAGAAGCATCCGTCAAAGTGCCTGCTTTTGGCCGCTTATTGAATTCTAAGAAGGAAATTGATTGCTCGCATCAGGGGCTGCCAGTTTGCCGCCCAGACATGAGGGTTACCGCATGTACTGCTACGAGATAAGAGCAAGAAATCGTGTAGGACGATCACAAGCTTCATCGCGGCTGGCTATCACGCCAAGGGCATGCCCTTGTGTGGGTGGTGAAAGGCTGTGTGCACGAGAGAACGAAAGAGTTCCTCCACTGTGTCGATACACTTACTGTGAAATTACTGACTGTGCCAGGAAACAGCACACAGCTGCACACAGCTGCCTGCTTTAACCTGACGGACAACAGTGACTAACACTATACGTATGATATATGACAACTTTTTTTGTGAGGACCGGTTAGTGTTTACGGAAGGAGCTTAATAAGAAAACAGGCAACAATTGTTTATAGCAACGCCACCATTCACTCCCACTGTGCTATAATGCAAGTGATACCTTGTTTCACGGACATTCCAAAAGATTAAATGTAACTATAAATGGATAAAAAGTATAAGATGTGTCATATGTTTTTTTTCCCATTTATAGTTACATTTAATGTTGTGGAAGTAACTTGTTGCGAGGATGTTCCACAGCATTAAACATAAATATAAACAGATTAAAAAAAGTATGTGTCGTTCTTTAATAAATTAAACATTTGTTTGGAAAATTGCTGCGGTATAAGAGGAATAAAACACCTAGGTATTTGCTGTTATTGGAAAATAATGATCACACATTTTGTAATGTTGTTGCAATGCCAGTTTTTTCTTTAATTTCTTACATATAATACTATATGCATGTTTTTATAGTTATACATATATAACTATGCATGTTCATACAGCTAGTCTACAAACATTTTATAACTTTTTTCAAATCAAGTTAGAACTTGTTTAATATTTATGAAAATATTCATGATCGCATGATCGTCTTCTGTTACCTAATAACAATATTATAATAAACCTGCCAGTGTAGAAAGGTGGAACATATGAAAAATGATATGGAATGGGTTAAAAAAAAAAAAAGGGAAAGAAGAAATACAGGAAACATTATAAATCTGAGCACCTTCCAGTGGTTGATAGTCTCCACACTTTCTCCATGCCTGTAGTGTCATTCTGCAGAGCTCTCCTGCTAAAGCCCAGGCCCACTCGGTCATAGGCGCAAACCTGAAAGAGTAGGGGGAAAAAAAAGAACCTACCTCAAAACCACAAAACAGTCACCCTCGGAAAGATCTGCACTAGGGATCGTTTACTGTTGGCATAGCTGTTGGTGCCAAGCATGTTATCCTGAAACTGCCGAGCTTTACTTACGCACAACACAATCTAGCGTTTTCAGAGAATGGTGCGAAAAACAAAAAACATCCAGTGAGCCAGCACAATGGAGAAATGTTTCAGACTGCCTAAATGAAAACATACAGGTTTATTGACCATTAAGATAGAAATTCTATCATTTTTGTTACAGGGTGCACAGATTGTACACGCTGTTGACGAAGCTTAAGTTAGTGCCACGTTACGTTTCTTAAAAACGGGGAGCTGGATATAAACCAATTTATTCGTAAACCATCTACAGGAACTTTTACACAAGAAATGTGATGTTCATGAAAATCCGGTTAGTTCAAGAACAAAAGGTTTGCATCTTATAAGAGCGCCTGAGTGTGTGTACATTTACTTATAAGGAGACTCACTAAGGTGAACCTCGATTGATCATCTTCAAATTGTATGATGAGTTGCTGCAAATTTATACAGAGGTTACGCTGACATGTTTAAATCACTTATTTATTTCAACTGAAAAGTTTGCAAAACTCAGTCACTCCATATTAATGACTTGAAAGAAAGAAACAAAATCATAAATTAAAAGAAATAATACTCAAATATGAATACTCCATATAGAAGGAGTTAGTGTTAGGGTGTGTTTTTACGGCAGATGACTCGCTGCAGTGGCTGAGCTGCATTACTGGAAGATTTAGCGCATGGTGCACTTACGAGGCGCTCGTTCACCGTTTAGTTGTCATTTTGTCGTTCACAACTTTCTGTGAGCTTTGCTATTTATGGAGTTCTGTGTGCGTCATTAAATGTAAATCAGTTGTGCCATGAATGTGCTGATTTGCGGTAATTAGTACGGAAAAAAAAATCAATGTTACTGAAGCTTTTGCAAACCTGGCAGGAATTTTTGTTAGGTTTGTCCTATGAACAAACATTTACTCACAACTTTACATAAGAATTGATAAATGAGGCCCATTTCTCACACCTCGCTACCATTCAGCAAGAAATAATAAATAATATGCCTATAGGTATTTTAGCTTGCCAGGACTCATCAGAGTAACTGATGAAACTCAAAATGATAGATACAAGAAAACGAACAAGTGTGTGTGAATGGTGAGATGTTACAGATGACCATAGACACTCTCTCGTTCTCTCTCTTTAACCAGAGAATGTCAGAACTGACCACAATTCTAGTGCAATTCTAATGAAAATATGGGCCCAATCTACATCTGCGCACATCTGTTGAAAGTAGTGAAAATACATTAGAAGATGTAAAACTTTTAGGCCAAGAATTTAGCTTGGACTGCAACTCGCTCCACCACATTATTCGGCACACTGCGCTGAGATAGTGCCATCTTTCGGGTAACGCTTGCCAACTCCTGGCATTCAGAGCTCATTATATCCCAGTATGGGACTAAAGATGGTCCAGCTACCCAGAGTGCTCGGTTACATCACCTGACACATGCTTCTGCAGCTCTGGGATCCTGTGGAGCTTCATTAAACAGCATATTCACTCGAATTAACAGATCTAGTCATTTTGTCACATCCTGACTGATACTTCTAATATCATTGACCTCAGGAAAAAATAAGGGATTTCATTCAGATCTCCGAGCCTTTTTAAGTTATACTTTAGAAACATCAGCTATACATCAGAGAATCTGCAAAAATACTATGATGCTCAGACAAGATATTGCGCATTATTAGATTTTAGGATGTAGCATAGCATTCAGTGTATTTAATGATTTTAGCCGACTTATTAAACAGACTGATCAACCAGGGCTGTGTTTTCCAAAGGATTTGTATCATTACATACTTTGCTATCTTATGAATGCCTATCAATTAGGAAATTTCTTCCAACACTTAACTAAAGTGGTCATTCATTTTACTTACAGATTATCTATTGGCTATACCTACATCTTTATTTTGGATCATGCCTGCAGTTTTGCGTCTACTATAATATATATTATACAGTGTTACCTCTGGTCCACTAATTTGATTGGTCGAGCAGTGTTCCATGAATGCTTATATTTAGTATAGCCACACTGGGACATTTTACTGTGTGCATCAATCCACTCGTCATTTATTTTCACCACATAAAATTCCACTTCCTAGTTCAAATGGTTACTACAGCATTAGTAGTGTTAGCAACATCATCAGTGGACATGGCAAATGATCATTTTCACAAATATAACTTTTTGCTCATCAGATGAAGATGAAAAGGAAGAAGCGACGCCAAATGTCACTTACTCGATATTTATTTCTTGTTTATAGAACTGTTATATAAAAGCAATATCACACTCGCAATTATGCATTATACTAAACATTGGCACATAAATATTGGCACTGTGATTGCCTACGCTGAATCGATATTCAGTATAACTGCACTCTTGCTCGTGCGATATTGCTTAAATAGAAGCCTGTAAAATTTATGCTTTTAAATTCACTCTTCTTTTAATGAATAGAATTGGCTCTAATCATTAAGCAAGTTCAATCACCCACATTATGACTCAACCTGTCAAAGCAATCATGCATTGTTCGCCTGAATCAAGAAATGATCTGTAGTGATGATGAAAGCTGTCCAACGCTTGAATCAAAGAAGATGAAAGCATCCTACACAAAATCGAGATGTTTGCTGTGATCAAATATAAACTCCTCTAAGCCTTCTCAGTGATGATGTGTCAGTTTAGAAATACTGACTCCTGGTCTGGTGCTGGAGGAACTGGGAGAAGTCATTCCCAAATTACAAAACTGCTGCCAGTCAAAAGTTTCTGAACAGCTGGTATTAACATTTTTGAAAATTTTAAGAAATGGGTTAAAGTAAAATAGTTCGAATTAAAAAATCTAAGTGTACTGACTAAACCGAGCAGCACAACAGCATCATATAACTCGGCAGCTAGAACAATACACAGCTACATCGTGCTTCATGGTTAAACGTGTGAAGAGAAAATAAAGACACTCGGCAGATTTGAATGATATCTTTTAGGTGCGATGCAAGGATAGATGCCCATACAGTCATTGGTATTAATGCCCTTAACTAGCCAACTAGCTCACTATTCATTATTTTATTATGTTTGCTACCATTTTTTAACCCAGTCAGTTTCCGAGCAACCAAAACATAGAAATGGGCAGCACACTGGAGCTTTCACTTGCCTGGTGTGCTAGCTAATAAATTTATGATTTATAATACTGAGTTCACTATTTGATATTCTCAGTATATTCTGAACAAAATTTAAATGAAGCAGAATTATGATTGAAAAGACAATGTGCATTTTGTCTGTATAAAACTGTGAATAAATTTAAAAACTGCTAGGAACAGAGGTTTAATATTGTAAACAAAATGTACTACACGTTCACATAAATAAATGTATAAATTCATAAATTCTCCAAAAAAATGTATCAACTGAATAAAGTTTGAACTGGGGATTGAAAACGACTGAAATATAATGAGCTCCGGCAGCGGCTGAGTTGTAATTTTAACTGGAAATAGAGCTCCAAAGTCGGCTAAAATGCCCGATTTCCTCATTTTAATATTAAACTAGTTATAACATGGTGCGTGTCACTTGTTGCAATTCGAAGCTATTGGGCTATCGGCCAGTTCACTAGTACAAATGATTCCCATCTTAGTAATGGCGCAGGCTCTCCACGAAAGAAAGTTATTATGTGACCAGAGTGCACTCTATAGATTTATGGGTTGCAAAGATAAAGACCTCTAGTGTTCAAACAGTGCTGATATCACACATTTCCACAATGCACACTTGCACATTTTTGCATTGCGATGTATTGTTATACCCTTATTATCCACTCCTGGTGTCAACTATAAGACAAATAAAAGCATACAGTACCTTGGCTTCACTAAACAAGTACACTTGCCTTTAATAAAGCATTCATCTAGAGTCCCATAGGTATCAGTTATCTAGATAATTTATGGAGTTTAAGTTTGTTCCATATTTAATTTCCAATAGTGGCTAAATTGTAACAAAACATACAACAACAAAAAAATCAACAGTATTTTGTGCACATTTAATTGGCGCAATACGTTTGGTGAAAATAATGAAACAGCTGCTGCATGTCCCTGCTGCTGAAATAAATAATAAGTGATAACATTGGCACTAGGATATAACGAGGCATACTTGTACCAATTCAGAGTGCATCATTATCTTGAGGCTACTACGCTTTACCTTAGAGACGTTCTTAAATCTTCACGTCTTCCTGCTCTATACCGGGGGTCCCATTACACACTGTACACACCCTGCTGAAGCAAGCAGAACATTCTGGCTTTTCAAGCTTCCCCTATGCCACAAGCAATTTCAAAGAACAAAAACACTTCATGTTCAGAACCACAGGGTAGTATAGCTCGTTACATAAGCTCTTCTCCAGAACGCCACTCCAAGTTGGAATTTCCAATGAGTAAGGAATGCATACCCAAGCAATGTGTAATGAGGCTCACTGTGGAGAGCAACCAGCTTCTCTGCGCAAGCACAAACTCATTATCAAATTGCACACCTCAGTAGGTGACCCTTTCAAAGTCAGCCATCTGATTCAACTTGCCTTTGTGGTTTGTGAAACGCTCTCTTGCACATGATGCCAAATATCAGATGACATACCAGTTGGAGCATCAAGCATCACTGGAAAGGAAAGCAAAATAAAGGTGGTTAAGGTCACGGAGACGATGCAGCAGTAGACAATCAGTGCGCATTTAAATCTTATGAGAATTTGAAATATATGGATGGTGTGCTCATGTGCTCTAGGAGTGCAACACAATGCCACTGTATCTGTTTATATCTGTATCCGGATTTAAACCCAAAGTGGGAGTGGAAGCACTGTCATTGTAACAGTTCCTCAACCTCAGCTACGTCACTCGAGTTCATACTTGGTCTCAACTAGAGACGTGCGCAGGACTGTTTTACTTTTTAAGCCTACCCGCGCAAATATTATGTGTGTTTGTATCCACCTGCGATATTTCTTAACAAAATTATTTGGTTTTATTTCCCAATATATAAACAAACTAGTAGCCTAATTTAAACTAATGAGACCACGACCAGGTAGTTACTAAGGATGAATGATTGAACGCTGTTATTGGATCAAATGTGTCTTTCTCTCTTTCATCAACGTAAAACCCTCTCACCCCCCCCCCCCCCCCCCCAGTCCCGATGCATACCTCTAGTCTTATTTACATTCACAGTGAGGCTTTCAGTAAGATTTCTTTATTTAAA
>CM040996.1:5256175-5309351 GCA_022985145.1 Pangasius djambal | reverse complement strand
AAAATTCGATGAAAAAATTCCAGAAAAAATCAATGGAATTGATTCCTGTTTCGGTTTACCTAAGGGTAAACCATATGATGACCCAGAATTTTGTTCAGATTCAGTCATCGTGGCTCTAATCAGAGTTTCCCAATATGAATATGAAAAAAATCTGAAAAATAATATGAAATAAATAAATAAATAAATAAAACATATTGTGATTATGTTACTACACCCTGCAATCATGATGTTGCTGCTCCTCTTTCGGCTGCTCCCGTTAGGGGTCGCCACAGCATCTCCATTACGGAAATACAGTTTATGATCCGCATACTTGATTTGGCACAGTTTTACGCCGGATGCCCTTCCTGACGCAACGCTCCCATTTTATCAGGGCTTGGGAGCGGCACTGACAGTGCACTAGCTCCTGCAACCCCAGTGGCTGGGTTTGGCGCCTGATGTGAGGCTGAAACCCAAATAGTGAGTCTCGTGCTCTACTGACTGAGCTAGCCGGGCACTACCCTGCAATCATGATGTGCCTTGAAAATATAAAAAGGAAGAAGACATGACCAGGAGAGCTGTATAGAAAAATATGGAGCTGGTATGATGTGGCACGAGGTGAAGCAGAGTTACTGTTACCACCCCAAAATTTTTAATTTAATGAACAATACTTCAAGTCTTTTTACGCGTTTATACGTGTGCTTAATGTTGTGGATCTTCTGCAAAACAAGTTTAACAACTATAAACATTTATTCCCTCATCAGCTGCACTTGTTTCTCTTTCGTGAAACTGAAAAGAAAGAGGTTAGAGCTTTACCTCAGACGGTTACAAAGCGCTGACACTGGAGACTCCTTCCAAAAATGCTAAATAAACAGCTCCTCACAGAAAACTTCACCTTATCAAAACTACACACTCACCTTATTTAGTAGATCAGAGATGGTTAGAATGTTCGCAGTACACGATAAAAAAAAAAAAAAGTGTGATTGGTTAGAGGGTAAATTTGCACATTGCACAACTCTGTACTGCAAAAGCAAAAATTCCAGTCAAGTCCTACTGGATACATCAAAATACAAGCAATCTGTGAACGAGTTCTTACCAACTGGTTGTCCTTGGCCTTTGCAGATGAGGCTGATCTTCTGGCCAAAGCCTATATCTATCAACTGTGCATCTAGAAGGAAAGAACACATATTTTAAAGAGAGAACGTTTATGGAGACTAAACTCCATATACTGCAGGTACGGGAGCGATACAAATGATTTTATTTTATCTATTCCAAGAGATATGATATCAGTTTTACAGCAAAGGCACTAAAAAGAAGATTCTTCAGTGCATCGGGATCAAATACAATTTCATTTTCAGTGTCAAGACATATTTATAGTAATGGCCATAACATTAATAACATAATTGTGCATATGGTCTTAATTAAATAGGGAAGCTATGGGTAAGAGACGTGTTTTTCCCATCTGAAAGCTTAAAGATAATTACTATGCATAAGTATTGTATATACAGTACTATGTAAAAGTCAAATGTACCTATATTTCACAATTTATCTACAGTACAAACGGATTTCCCAGATTGAAATAAAATTAAAGGTAAAACGCGAGGCAGCAATGCATAACATTAACCGAAGACAGTCTGAAAAGAACCAAAAGCAAGAAGAGGAAGCTGATGTGAAGAAGAAGAAGCTGTACGGCATATGTCAGTGACATTTATCGGAGACATCAGGAAGAATATGGGTTAAAATATAACAACTGAGAGCATTCAAAACTGCTCGGAGAACACAAAAGAGCTTGGAGGCAGGTATAAAGGCAAACTCCGGGCATGCAGATCGGGATGTGGCTGTGTTCAGAATGAACCGATCACATTCAACCTCATGTTCAAAAGCAATGATCATACAGCCGTCATCCAGGAAATTATTCTGATTAACCCCAAATAAAGACCAGCTGATTCTGTAGGATTTTTTTCACATCGTCTTGGTTTCATCCGACTGCTGAAGCCATGGTCTGCAAAGAGCTTGTAAACCATGCATGGTATCTCGCTTGTTGAAAAGGATCGATCAGGAGAGGGGTATAAAAGAATTTCCAAAATATTAGGTGTATCATGGAACTCTGTGAAGGCCATCATTAACAAATAGAGACAGTGGAGCACCACAGTGACATCGCCAAAAATAGGACGTCCCTCAAAAATGTATAAACGTACAAGACAAAAACTTACCAGGGAGGCTACCAAAGGACTTACAGCAACTTTAAAGGAGCTGCAGGAATATCTGACAAGTACTGAATACTCTCTGCATGTGACAACAATCTCTCGTATTCTTCACGTTTCATGTTTGCACATCAACCAAAGAACCCCATACTCACGGCGAAGCATGGTGGTGGTAGCATCATACTTTAGGGCTGCTTTTCTTCAGCCAGAACTGGGGGCTATCATGAATAGCTACAAATACTAGCCAATTTTAATGCAAAACCTTCAGGTGTCTGCTAGTAAGCTGAAGATAAAATGGAATTTCACCTTTCAGCATGATAATTACCCAAAGCATACATCCAAATCAACAAAGGAATGGCTTATCCAAAAGAAGATCAATGATTTTAAATGGCCTAGCCAGAGCCCAGACCTGAATCCAACTAAAAATCTATGGGGTGACCTGAAGCGGGCTGTACCCAGGAGATGCCCTTACAATCTAATGGCTCTAGAATGAAGAAAGAGAGAGAAAATATTGCTAAGTCAAGATGTGCGACGCTGATAGCCTCTTACTCTAAAAGACTGAGTGGTGTAATGAAATCAAAAAGTGCTTCAACACTTATGCATCTAGGTTATTGTAGCTTTTTTTATTTTTCCTTTTTTTTTTTTTTCCCTAAAATGTTTCTGATTGTTTTCACTTAACTGTTATACATTGTAATTTCACGTTGAGGGTGGGAAAGGTTCTGACATGATTTAACTCGGTTTCATTTTTTTTTACCTCACAAAAATCCGCCAATTTAACAGTGGTGTGTAGACTATATCCATTGTATACATATAGTGATATATTTTTAACATATCAGTTAAAATTTCAGTCCAATATAAGTTTCATTCTTTTCTATTCTTCTTCCAGACATACACACACCCTGTATTCTGTTCACTTGTGAATGTGAAACATTACCTCTTGGTCTGAGCTCTTGTTCTTCTCTCTGAAGCGAGGCGTAATTAAGGAAAGGTGGTACGAAAATGACGAGGAGAAGAATTTTCCCGAAAAATGACACAGTCGTCCAGCAGCTCCTCTTCTCCTGCTGCTGTTTCACAGAAAGAGGCTCTTCTGCTGCCTGCACCTAAAAACAGTCCATTTTACAAATTTAACAGATTAACCAAAATTCACTTGACAGAGAAATGAAGTAAAACAGATCCAAGAAATAATGGCTTCTTTTAGTGAATGCTGCAGCCATGATACACAAGATATAGCCACGCACAATAAGTAAACAGAATTTTATATTGAAAAGAGAATAAATATTAGCTAAAGGAAAATTCCACTCTGAACAACAGTCTTTAAAATTATCGGTGCCCAAGATTTATTTTGTGATGAAATTAAAGCAGTTGAAACTTCTTTCATCAACATTTGGTCTACTTTTACTTTAGTTAACGGTTTCCTACATTACCCACCATGTCTTTCATCTACCTGCTCATGCTCATAGTGGTGCCAATGGGATTCATCCCTCGCTTCATCTGTATCTGAAAAGAGTGATGCAGCAGCACTTTAGTCAACACCTTCGTGCTTGTCATCTCGTAGATCGCTAAGTAGGCAAGCCGAGCATCTGCTGTAACTCTGCTGCACCGTATAGCTGCATTGCATTCTGGAACTTTGAGACCAACGTTTCCTCGCTACTTCTATACTGGATTTCTTATCAACATGGCGATGAATGTCACTGAAAAAAGGTTAATGAGGGAAGAAGACTGTTTTTAGGAGCTACCAACAAAACCTGACCGTTAGGCCTTATAATATTTGACATCAGTGAAATTTTTTCTCCTATTAAACTCCACTGTAACTGCCCTAGCAATGTCACCCTATGACGTCAGAGTGGCATATAACTGCTAACTTCTCACAGGAATAACGAAAATATAACACCAACCAACAAATTAGCACCAGAAGCTCTAAACACGTCAGGAATATTTCTATATAAATATGATTCATGTGTTTCAGAGTGGACTTTTCCTTTAATGTTATGTTGACAAGTGAGTTGGTGGCAGAAGCAGCAGAACTGCCTTGATAGCTTATTGCTAAAGTTACATATTACTTAGTACAGCTTTAACTGTAAGATGGTAGAAACAATACATATTAACATAAACAAACATTATATAGAATTTATGATGAATTACTGGGCATTAGGCAAAATAAAACAGGTAAAACTTTGCATTTATTAGGTCATGAAATAGTGAAAATTGGTTCTAGTCAGCATAAATTTCAGGCGTTTATATAGACTACTGTATATTACTATGTCTGATAACAAATGCCTCTCTGTTATTCACGTAGTGTACTACATAGGGTGCACAAGCGATTATTTCACATCCTGTGTGTGCCACCTATGTAGGGAGTACGGTGACACTTGGGATGCAACCCATCCGCACCAGATACAGATTATTAACCCGGGCAACATTAGCATTGCGACTGGAATTAAATTGAAAATGTAACTGAATTAAATTACAGACGAAGCCCAAAATGTACAACCTTCTTTCTCTCAGACTGGACATTTCCAGCAGTTTCATGGCCAACTGCTCTCCTGCGCGCCATCTGAGCAACACTAACTTAAATAAATTCACCTGAGAATAAGCGTGAATGAATGAGTGAAGCGGAAGAACAGGGAAACTTCCTCAAACTCGTCACACGGTAGCCGACGAGGGACAAGACGCGTTTCGTTATAAATAAATTCTCATTTCCCAGGAATAAAGGCTTGATCTTTTTCAGTGCCCAGAGCCATTTATTCACACAGCAGCCTTCAAAATCTCAACTTTAAATTAAAGGTGAACGAAAATAAGTATTATGGACAAATATTTGTTTTTCTGGTTTTGTAAATCATGGCTTTTATTTCTTTCTGTTTTATCTGTGCTCCCATGACAGATTATAGAATAGATAGATAGATAGATAGATAGATAGATAGATGAATAAATAAATGAATATTATTATGATTATTATGATCATTTGATTGTTGACATGGTGAAGTTTTCTGTCTCCGCTGTCATGGGAGAGTCTTCAGGACAGTTGACTTTGCGTTTCTCTGTAATGCAGAAAGCTGGGTTTTTGTGTCTTTTTAACCTTAAGAGAGAAAATGACTCATTGAGGGGATGACTGTTTATGGTTCCTTTAATGTGACATTAAGTAAAACTACAAATAGATTTTTTTTTTTAAAAGTCGCACTGGTATAAAAGATTGTTGATTGTTGATTATTTTCCTCTAACAGCACACCTTGTCATGCTTCTTCATCCACCCTTGCACATACTTCCTAGACGCCATGATGAGACAGCTGGACAGACTGCAGGACTAAAGCACTGCTGCATCACTTTCTTTAGGTAGAGATGAAGCAAATTCCCATTGCATGACTTTCAGCAGGGAGTCCGTCAGCATTGAGGCTAATGAAGGAAACCGTTAACCAAAATTAAGATAGACTTGTTTTGTTTAAAAAAAATTACAAATCAATTGATAATATCGTCATAAAATAAAAGTTGGACCCCATGGAAGATCAAATGTTAATTCTAAATATTAATATCCAAGTGCTTCAGGTGGCTTTTTCCTTTAACCGCTGAAGGACGAGTGAAATCTGTTGTGGATGAGAAATCTATAGGCTGCTGTTGCAGTTTTAATCATGTATACATTGCTAATGTTTCTTTCATTCCTGGTAATTGAAGTAAATTGGCAATGTTATAAAATCTTGCCTGTAGTATTGCAATGTTCAAGTCAAGTGGAGTTTATTGTCATTTCAGCCATATACAAGTACATAGTGAAACGAAACAACGTTTCTCCAGGACCAAGGTGCTACATAAGACAACACAGAACAACACAGAACTACGGGGACTACATAAATTAAACATAAAGTGCACAAGTGCAAACCTGTGCGGACGCACAAGACAGAACAAGACAGTACAATGACTACAACGCCGACCAGTACGCAGTTCTGTTTGAAAGTGACCAAATGACAATAGTGCAAATATTACAGTTTGATATAAATAGCTGAAGTAGTGTAAACATAATGGTATTATATTGTGTAAACATAATAGTAGCAAAAAGAAAAAGCAGCAGCATAAAACATGTGTGAAACATGTGCATGGAGGATGTTCAGGTGTGTGTGTGTGTGGGTGTATATATGTATGTGTGTGTGTGTTCCTTCCTTTAGTCCAGGTATTGAGGAGTGTGTGTGTTGAGTATGTGTGTGTGTGTTCCTTCCTTCAGTCCAGTTCTAGGTATTGAGGAGTCTGATAGCATGAGGGAAGAAACTATTGTTCTATATTCAGAACAGCATTGACTTTTTTTATATCTCTTCCTGTCTGCCTGATAGTTAAATTATTAAACCTTTTAATAACAGCCACTCTGTACAGAAGACCTGTGAAATTAAATGAAATTCTGTGTATCCATGTAATTATGTAAAAAAGTAAATCAGGCATGGAGGATAAGACTCCTCACTGTGTGTGAAATAAGGTGCGTAATTGCATGCGATCAAAAAATCCCTGCTTCCAGGATAGCAAACCCAGAACGCTGCAGAGTGGAGGGAGATAATCTCTGCCCGTCAATCACGCAGTAACATTACCGCATCCGTCTTTGATATCACAGTGTAAGTCATCTCGGGTGCTTTGAAAGGAACCCCAGAAAGTGCAGAGTAAATACATCAAGCGGCCACGGGGCTAGAGCGGCACAGTAATTCATTGCTGTAATTAAAAGGAGGCAGGCAGATAGGAGTGATGAATGGCAGTTATTGACTCAACTGTCAGGCGGCGTGGGTGTATGATATTTTTAAACATGGGAGCTGAGACCCAGTGGAGAGTTAGGTTTCCTGAAACGGGAGGAAATGTGGTGAGCTTATCCACCTCCAGCTGTTCCAGTTCAGGCAAATTAAATTATGAGATGGCTCTGCAGTTCAACTTCAGTATTGTTGAATCTAGTTGTATGTATTGTATATGCTGGGGGTTTTCTTTAAAGCAGAAGAAAACATCTCCTGGTCTTTTTCCAGTCTTCAGCTGTCCAGTTTCAGTGAACCTGTGCCCCCTGTAGCCTCAGATTCCTGTTCTTGGCTGACAGGAGTGGAGCCCAATGTGGTTTGATTTACCGTAGCCTCCCTGTCAGCTCGAACCAGTCTGGCCATTTTCCTCTGACCTCAAGGCGTTTCCACCCACAGAACTGCCACTCACTGCAGGATTTTTGCTTTTTGCACCATTCTGTATAAACTCCTGAGAATGTTCAGATCAGCAGTTTCTGAAACACTCAAACAAGCCCATCTGGCACCAACAACCAGTCACTGAGATTACATTTTTTCCCTCATACTGATGTTGAATGGATAACTGCATGAATTAGAAGGTGTTCCTAATAAAGTGGATGGTGAGCGTATGAATCCATTACCACCCATCCTATTATTGGACTGTTAAAGCCGCTGAGAAAGGGATAAAAGGAAAAAGAAAATCTGTTAGAAAAGGGGAGAAAAGCTGCAGATGAGAAAAAAAAACTAAATTTGAGAAAAGAGGGGAAAAAAAGAAAAGGCAAACAAGAAATATTATTAGTCTTTCTAAACCAGAGGAAAAACATGAACTAAATAAAATGCTAGTATCTGGAACAGTCTACATCTGCTGTATTACGGTACATTTCCACTGAATTAAAACTAAACATTGTCCTCCACATTTTCTCCATAAATGTTCCATTAAAAAAATTCTCCATAACAATTTCTCACAGAATTGTCAAGAGAAAATAAATGAAAAATCTCTACTTACTCACTATTTTATCCTCTTTTTTTTTTTAGAGGCACAGCGGCACAGCAGGTGGTTCCCTGGAGGACTAGTGGTTAGGCCACGGCTGCCACGACTCGGGTTTGATTCCTGAGCTTGATTCCTTTGATTCCTTCAATCCTGAGCTCCTTTTACTGTCTGTCTGAAGTTTTGCATGTTTTCACAAAGTTCATGTGGGTTTCTTCTGGGATCTCAATTTTCAAAACCATGCTAAAAGGGGGATTGGCCTGTAGGTGTGAACTAGGGTGATAGTGTGTGTGTGTGTGTGTTTGTGTGTTTGTGTGTGTGTGTCACCCTAATCCAATCAAATCTAAATAGACATGTGGTGCTTTACCCTGGACAGGGTCGTGGAGGATCCAGAGCCTACACGTGGAACACTGGGCACAAGGCAGGAATACAACCTGGATGGAAAACTAGCATTTTTGGAAGGTGAGCTGAATGTTAGAGTCAGTCGGCACGTGCAGGTAGTGCTCCTGTGTAAGGGTGTCGATGAAGTGCTGAAAGGCAGAGTGAAAGAGACAGTTAGTATAACAGAGATTCTGCTTTCAAACACCACATCTGTCGTCTCTGTTTGTTTTCCCAGAATGCAACTCTTTTCCATCCTGACTGATCTGCTGGTGAAATTAGCGCCCTTCAGCCTTACTCATGGGCACACATGCCTTTTTTTTTTGTTCACTATGCTGACCTTGGAGCTGAATTGCCTCCAAAGCGAGTAAATACACTTTCAGCTTGGAAAAGATGTTAAAACGTATCTCAAGGAGATTTGCTTTTCTCCCTTACCTCTAATTTCATTAATTTCAACCCTGCAATTCCTTTGCTGAATTATTTATGCTTTTTTATGATGTTCTGTTTATTCAGTTTTTCACAGGACAGAGAAAATGACAAATTGCAGAGTTGGAATTCAATTGAAGATGTATAAGCACACATTTTAAAACCCAGCAAGCAATAAAACATACTCTTGCACACCAACACAACCTACCCTTACCCCAAAAAAATCTACAGAAACTCTTACCCTCCTCAACCCACCCACAAAACCTACCCTTACCCACCCTAACCCCACTCCCAAACCTACCCTTACCCACCCTCAACCCACTCCCAAACCTACCCTTACCCACCCTCAACCCACTCCCAAACCTACCCTTACCCACCCTCACCCCACTCCCAAACCTACCCTTACCCACCCTCAACCCACTTCCAACCCTACCTTTACCCCACCTTAATCCACTCACTAAAACTACCCTTACCCCCTCAACCCACTCACAAAACCTTCCCATGTCCACCCTCAACCCACTCATAAAACCTGCCCTTACCCACCTCAACCCACTCACAAAACCTTCCCATGCCCATCCTCAACCCACTCACAAAACCTACCCATATCCCCCTCAACCTACTCACTAAAGCTACCCTTACTCCCCTCAACCCTCTCAAAAAACCTACCCATACCCCCCTCAACCTACTCACAAAATCTACCCTTACTCCCCTCAACCCAATCACTAAAATTACCCTTACTCCCCTCAACCCTCTCAAAAAACCTACCCTTATCCCCCTCAACCTACTCAGAAAACCTACCCTTATCCCCCTCAACCGACTCACAAAACCTACCCTTACCCCCCTCAACCCAAATGAAAACATCATTATAACAGAGGAATCATCTGACTTCCCATCTTGCTCTGTATTTACATATTGCAGAAGATCTGGACGATCATACTATTCACAAAGTCGCAATCTCCTCTACTCCCTGAAAAACTGGAGCTTTTAACTCATGTTTTATTTTTATGACTTATGATCATGAACTGGCTCACTGGTAGCTGATGTAGATGGGTTGAAATCATGAGCTACTCTGTTTCCATATAGGATATTGATTTGCGATAATTACTCTTGAGAAATGAACTCCAAGACCTGCTTGAGGGAAATGAGCAAGGTAGAAATGTAAAATTGGAATGTCAGCCAGCTGTTTGCTGTTTTCTGTCTTTGATAAACTGCTTGGTTACTGTACAAATGGTTGTACTGGTTAATGGTAGTCTTAAACCACACCTTCAGTGGTGATTGTCCATCAACAACAGCATTTGGTTAAGCAATAGACTGGATCAGGAAATTATTTGAGGCATTTGAATTTAATTAGTTTTATTGTAACAGCTGCAAGGTCACTACATATTCACCAGTTACAGTAAAAGAGAGCACTGCAAAATTAAATGGAGGAACAAAACCCAAGAGTTCATTCTTCCTAATCTAAAGTAAATGACACTATAAAGCGTCAAGAACCAAGAGCCCAATTCACTATTGTGATAGATAGATATACTGAACAAAAATATTAATATAAATGATTTTCTAAATGGAAATCTGTCAACAGAATGAATTCATTGGGCTCTTATCTATTGATTTTAACAGGTTTGGGAATACAAATATTGTGGACACAAGAAATGGCACAATAGTCACTTTATTCATAACACTCAGGGAGTTTTACATTTGGACAATTATTTCTGCTGATAGTTGGGGATTTGACTCCATCACACACTATTCCAGTCACTGGGTTACTTGTATACTGTACCTGTATCTTGTTGTCTATTGCACTGTTACTTTTTCACAGTGATTATCTTGTACCACATTGCTCACACTTGTCTATTATATATACAAGATGGCACCAAGGCCTTGGAGGACACTATTTTGTTCTACATTGCTTATATGTAGCTAAAATTACAATAAAGCTCTCTACTTTACTCTTACTCTTACAAGGGCATATGCAGTAATTGAGAGCATCCCAAAGATGCTTAATGGGTGGCATATCTGGTGAGTATACAAGCCATACAAGCCACAAGAGCTAGGACATGTTGAGCTGTCAGGAAGTGTGTACAGATCCCTGCAACACATGGCCGTGCATTGCCTTGCTGAAAGGTGAGGTGATGGCGGTGGATGAAAGGTAAGACAATGAGTCCCAGGATCTTATTACAGTGTCTCTATGCATTCAAATTGCTGTTGATGAAATGGACTTGGGTTGTTTGTGTATAGGATACGCCCATCCGTACTGAATCCACACCATCACCATGGCACCATCTGAATTGCATGCCACCTGCGCAGTACAGCTGGATTCGGGATTCGTCTATGAAGAAGCCCTGATAAGCACTTTGAGCATGGGAATGACCATCCTTATGATATACTGTAGATAGTAGAGATGTAACCAAATATAAATGCTTTATTTGGCATGAACAGAAAGCTTGCCAGAAAGGTTCTCTGGGCATCTGGTTGAGAATAGAGGTGTGCATCAATACTGAGATCCTGCCGCTGCAGCAAAACAGTAACACAAGCAGGAGGTTTTTCCTTTTGTGTGGGTGCAAGCAAGCTGTCAGATATGAAACTTGCAGGACAAAGAAAGACTAAATTCACTAACATGAATATGCAGTGCTCTTACAACTTCCTTAGTAACTACTTGGTCAAGGTTGTGTTTAAATCAGGCTACTAGTTTGTTTATATTTTGGTAAATAAAATGGAGTAGATTTGTTAGAAAATATTACTACACCCACTTCAGGTTTAAATCGAAATATAGATAAAGATGCATATATTTGGAGCATGAAACAGATACAGATACAGTGGCATAGTGAGTATCTACAGAGGAATGACACACAACAGACAAGCACTTAGTTGACACTCATGACACAATGAACAATACACCACCTACATAAATCTGTTAGGCCTCGTGTTCAGGAGAATGGTGGATACATTTTTCATGAATAATTTAATGGGGTACAAACACTGGCAGATGCCGTATTCATTATCCAGATTTTAAAAAGCCACATTCCAAGTCAAATTTGGTTGAATACGGCAACAACAAGTGGACTATACTGGAAATATATATGGTGGTTTATGTTCGAGTGAATTTAAACTCTACCTGACAGGGTGTGAAGTCAAAGCCAAACTTGTGCGATGATATTGTTGATTATTGTCTACTAAGTCATTTTTCTCTGGTGACTTACTAAACATTTTCTTTCATGGTAATTCAGGTGGCATTTTGAGAAGTCCATTTGCTATTTTTATTTTAAGCTGGCATTTGCTTTCATCCAAAGCAAGTGAGCCAGAATCCAATTTCAGCCTAAATCTAAGCAGTTGAGTATTAAGGGCTTTGCTCAAGAGTCCAACTCAACCTCCCATCATTAACACAGAAACTTAAGCCTCCATATTTAGTCAGATTACGAGCTAAACCCTTCAGAAACTCAATACAATCCATGCCCTTTGACCAATATAAGCACAGTGTACTGAATATGTACTGATCAATAGATTAAGTCTATTCATGCATATCTCAAGGCAGAGTAATATCAAAGTAAAGCAAAGACTGAATCAAAGCATATGACTTGTTTACTTTGAGCTGAATCTATAAGGACACATTCGACTGAGATGCACAGTGCCTCATGAGAGGATTTGTGTAGCCTGTCTTCCATTATTTACACGTCAGATGTCCTTGACACGCTCGGCCGTTGGCATCCATGCTTGTCATTTGTTGTCAGATTTGTCGCACACAGCTCCAAGCTTTGCACAGATTGAGGATGAGGCATTCAGGGTGCAAGTCCACCACAATTTCAGAAAATATTATCAATCATATTCTGTACACTACCCAGCAATACATGCCCCACTGAGCCAGGCCATCTGTTTAGACTTTATAGCAATACATTTGTAAAATTATATTCATTTCTCTGTTTTACTTTGATATTGCTCTGCAATGTAGCACACTCAGGGCAGAAGTTAACACCTTAGAGGATCAATGAAATCACTCATTAAATACCTGGTGCTGACTGTGGTTCCTACATCTATACAGCTTTATCCTTGTTTCATTCTCTACATGCATATGGACTTCTTCTCTTCTCTGCTTATGAATAAACATCTGATGAGTAATATTTTAAGCTTAAAAATATAGGCGCTTTTTATTGCTGTATTCTAACACAATATTTTTCCAAACATAAAAGGTTTTCAGTTCACAAGGCGGCACAGTGTGTAATTCGGTTACTGAAGATTAATGAATCAAGCATTGTATTAATGAATTAATTGAAAGTTGTAAGGCAATTTCTTCTGGTTTCAATTTCAGCTGGTTTTCAAAGGTAATTTCCCCTGGTTTCAAATACAATAAATATTTAGTTGTATGAAGCAGGACACAAGTCCAGCAATCATAGTCAATGTCCATACTAGTGGTCAAAACACAGGCAAGCAGCAAAAGCCATGGATAATCTGTAAACATAAACAGTAACACTTGAGGGTGTAAACACAAAACATGGAGTGACAGCTAGGAAATGCACAATACAATCGGCAAGACTTCACAATGAGACACACCATGGAATAAGAAGACAAACTAATCAGGAGAACACAACACAAAACAGGTGAAGACAATGTGATAACAAACCAATGACAGGACAAGGACAGAAACAGGACTAGAACCAAAGCAAGACACATGGTGCACATGGTGCTTGTCACCACTGGAACTGTGACTTGAAGGCAGAAACCGTGACATTGGTGAAGCCTCTCATGGGGAAACTGATAGCACCAAGCTTCATCCAGTAATGTCAAACAAGACCGTAGACACTTGTAGAGCATAGTATAATCACGCGTCCTCTTTCTGGCAAATTTTTTTGGCAAATTGAGTATGTTTATTGATACTATGTTTACTTATGTATTTTTAGATCCAATATTCAATATAGCTTACATATCAACAATTATCTGTCACTTCTATTTTAAATACTGCATAGAAGTATCAATAATTTTGCCACATATTTTTGAGTGTAGAAACTATTATTATTTTTAAAGAGAAATTACTTTAATAGAGTTAACATAAGTAGTTTTTCCATTTCTTTTAGTGGACAATTTCAATAATTGTGTGTAATATTTCATACAGTCATTCTTGCTCATTCTCATGAAGGAGTCCAATAATTTTAGTGTTGACTGTATATCACCAAATATATGCAAGGACAAGTAACTTTAATAGCTTCCTCCTTTCACAAAGAAAGGTACTGATTTTTAAAAATATATATACAGTATACGGGAAGAACTAACAGGAACCAATCAAAGCCAGAACACTGCTGCACGCTTTTCTGAGGTGACAGCATGAGATGTAGCAGTAATTAAGATAACATAAGAGCACATGAAAACCCATTTCCTGTTCGTATTTCTGTTCATCAGATATGCCTGGTTAACAGGAAAACATCTCCACAGAGGTTGCGTTCTATCAGAGGAAGGCATCGTCAGCCACTGATGTTCATATATGCCCCAAGCTGAGTTCTTGCCAATATTATTTTGCCCTCAACAGTGTGGCATTTTTTTTTTCATAGAAAAAGGGAAGTACTTTCTCCAATTCTTTTGATGTGGAAAATTTCTTATTGAACAGAAAGAATGGAGTGGTTCGTATTTTCAAAGGTGATGAGCAGTTCTATTTGTGTTTTAAAACACATAGATTTCATTTGACCTTTGGTCATTTTGGAAGTGTGAGTGTGTATCTTCAATAAGTATTCACCCCCCTTGAACTTTTCCACATTTTGTATTGTTATGACCTGGAACTAACAAAGACTTAATTGGGATCATATGTCACAAAAATACACAAAATAGACCATAATAGGGCCTTTCGCACCGCTTTAGTTCCAGAACTAAACTAGGTGGCCATTAGTCAGAAAGGCAACCAAGAGGCCAAGGAGCTGTAACTCTGAAGGAGCTGGAGAGATCCACAACTCAAATAGGAAATGCTGTTCAGAAGAGAGTCATTTCCCGGAAATAAAATCCAAAAGGGGTGTTGGACGCTCAGCTAACATGGAAAAATATTCTCTTGTCTAAGGAGACAAAATCTGAACTTTTTTTTCATTGGCACAATGCGTTACATTTGGCAGAAACCCAGCCCTGCTCATCACTCTGAGAACAATATCCCTACATTGAAGCATGGTGGTGGAAGCATCATGATCAGCATTAATCTCCATTTGTTGGTTTAGAGATTTCACAACCATGGGGGTGTATATTCATGCTATCACCACTTTTATAGCTTATGGCTTACTTTTGTGTAGATTTGTCACATATAATCCCAATTAAGTCCATTTCAGTTCACTAACACAAGGAATTAAATAAGTGATCCGATTTTTTTTTTATCTACACAAGACATTTTGGAAAGTTGGAAAATGGTAATTACCATAATTTCAACATGGTTTACACTGGATTACCAGGAGAAGCAGGTTGGGCGTGTCAGGTTTGGGGTATTTTAGATATGCATATTCATTAAATCTGAATTTTTATGAATATAATAGCATAGACTCTAAAAACAGTATGCCTTTTTCTGTTGTCTACTGTTTTGTGTAATTTCTAAGACAAACATTTGAATTCAATTGAGAAAAAATTCTATGGTCAGGTTTATCCTAAGGTCCATTTAATGTATACTGTGAAAAACAAACCTATTGAGGATCAATTCATACAAATATATCCTCCAGGGGTTACTCTCTGACCACACTGGAAATATTTCACACTAGAAATGTTCAATTGTTTGTGTACCGTTGTGTTGAAATGAAATTCATGAGTAAAGCTAGAAATGGGAAACACTGGCACATTTGCACAGCTATACCAAGTAACAAAGTAACAAACAAATTGAGTTTTGTTTGTAAGACTTTAGACTTTTACTTAATGTCAACAGAAAAATCTGTACTTTCTACATTTCAATAATCGTATATTTGTAAAGTCATGAGATGACTTTTTAGCATCAGATAGCTTCAAGGACGTTAAAAAGAACATTAGATAATGACAACGAGACCTAATATCCAATCACTGTAATCTATCAGTTACGACGTCTTGCTGTTGTTAGTCATTCTTAGTTAATGTTTTCCCACATTCTTTGGGTAAAGGATTACTAAATGACTGTCAGTAACTGAAATCAGTGTTCGAGGAAACATTTTCCCTCGTGCTTTGTAGTTATTCTAAGCAGCTTATAGAGAGGAACATCATTCACTGATCTATTATGCCACTCCTGCCTAGCCTGACATTTGAGAACACGGGTTCCTTGTCTGATTCAAATGCCATCTGTGTTTTTTAATAGTTTTCAAAAAGTGTAATAGGAAGAAAAATGACGAGCATCAGTGTCTGTCTAATGAATCCGAGTCAGAAGCAGTGAAGTGCTCAGGTGCTGCTCTTCCTGAAGGTCATCTCTTTTGGCTAATGTTGGCATCCTGTTGCTTACTCATCTCTCCTGTCTCTACTGTCACTGATAATATTGTTCTCACAGGGTAGAGTAAAGGTAGGATTCATGTAGATAAAGGAGGATAAGGACACCTTGACTGCACCTGCAGTTTTACATGCAAATGTCACTTGCACATGATCGAGTACAGCCAGTGTGACGATGTGCTAGGATGTAAATAAATAAAAGGAGTATGTGTCAAGGAGGTTGGAAAAAAATGTGCAAAGTTTCTTTAGAATGTATTTTATCAGCTGTGAAAGACAAGGTACTCTCCAAAAATGCTAACACTTCTAACAAACAACATGCACTAGTGAGGATCTTTTAGCATGATTCATTTGAATAATGCAAGCTCAACCATTGCTAGCATTCAATGATTAGCACTTTTGGATGAAGTCTCTCTTTAAATTCCATCCATACAATGACACCCTGACTTAAATAAGCAGCCTGTCAGCAGGTTCATATGACAGCATCAGAAGCATCGCTCATGTTACTCCACACAGCACTCATCGATTTCCATCTCTGGCCACTGACACTCTAGATCAATCAATGCACTAACAAGTCTTAATCTCTGATCTGAAAAATGTGGCATTTTCAGCTCCACTTCCACTTCTTGACGACTGAGAGGTGGGTGTACATTCACATATGCATTCACATGTCATGATGCTTCTGAGAAATGCTTGGATTTGTGTTTGGAGATTGGTGTTCTGGTCTAGTGTCAGTTGATGAGAGGAAATGAAGTGTTATTAACAGAAACCACTCCATTCTGTTTGAATATACCAGGAATGGGATGCTATTCCGTGACAGGGCGCCATGTATACATATCTTCACACCTAGGGGGAACTCACGCTGCATTTGAGGAGAAGTTGCAACTTGTAAAGCCCAGGCTACAACTGGTAAAAGCCACCGAAAACACCCCCTCAACTTGAAATTTCATCTCGTCAACTTGGGGTAGTCTTCTCAACTACCAATTCCTTCCCCATTTATGGAGTGATGTCAAATCATCATGGCCGCGTACACTGTGAACAGTGTAAAGTCTTCCTTCTCTACTTTTAAATTAGTTTATAGCAGTATTGGCTTTATATCAGTTAATATACAGACACAGTACTTCATTAAATACATAATATTGACTATAAAAATTGTTGTTTTTAGAAGGTAATCATCAACGTTAGAGTTAACACTAATGTTAGCCGGCTAGCCTGTTGCTAATGATACTCGCTATTGTTAGGTGGCTAGCTTGTTGCTAAGTTACTTGCTATTGTCCACTGTTGTTACTGTACTACAATTTCAGTCCAAAATTTTGCATGAAGGTTTGAAGTACAGTAGATATAGTAGATAGAGTAAAGCTAGTAGAACAGCATCATTAAGCTTTACACCTCTGACAGAGCAAGCAAAAGACACACTTTCATGGAGGTGTCCATGTTTTTTTTTTTCCACTTGGCACATCGAACGTTATTACAACTTGCAAATTACCACGTACAAGGTACCACGAATGCAGCATTAAAGTCACCAATCCACCAACCGGCATGTTTTTGGGAAAATGGAGGAAACCAGAGAACCCAGAGGAGTTCCACGCTGACATGAAGAACGTGCAAAACTCCAGTCAGAGAGTCATCCGAACTCAGGACAGAACCCTGGAGCTGTGAGGCGGCAGCACTATCCGCTGCACCGCCGTGTCGCCTCAGGGATTTCATCAAGACTATTTCATTTAGCCTGAATGTTGTATGATATATCGAAATGATATATGGAATGCACACTGAATTAAGTGAAAAAAAGAAGTATAAATGTATTTTTTATAAATTGCCTGAGGAGGTATTGATTCAGGGCCAGACATATAAATATATTCAAAAACCTCTCATACATAGTCTCGTACATAGAATGACAATATTTAATACAGCATCACTATGATTATTAAAGATCCACAAGGACTATTAAAAACTACAAACCACACCTTGAAGGAGAACGACGCAAAATGGTACAGCAGTTAGCTTAAAAACTGCATTTGCTATGAAACTCCCTTTCCTATGGCAACGTTGCTGACAATGATATGTAGATAATATTTATGTTTAAAATGTGTAAGGGAGTCCCTCAGTGCCTTGGGTGTGCTATTTCGCATGCAGTAATTTCCTCCTGAAAGCAAACTTTGGAGCGAGAGAACAATTTATTATTTGTGTGACCCTTAACAGTTTCTCATTCGTATTCATAAGCTTATTGCCCATAGCACCACTGTCTCAAATCACATCCCAGGGAAATGTGGTTATGTGCTTATGAACTGTAAGTGTCTCTAATGTCATATTGGCTAGTCTTTATGGTCACTTTTACATGTGGAAGTGTTCACAAATATTAAAAACGATGTGTTATGTAAGGAATAAAACATGATGCAGGGGGCTGTTATAGGAAAATGAGCAACAGTGGGGTCATGAGATGCAGAGTTACTGCTAACGTCCTGAATATATATATATACATTTTATCCATTTATAGTTAAGATTTATCTTGCAGAAGTCCACAAAACACGTTGTGACTTACAGTAAAACTAGTCTCTCTTTTTCTTTCTCTTAAAGTTAATAATACAAAAAAACACAGCTTTTCATTTTACCAATAAACCTGAAATGGTAAAGTCCTCTGTCCTGAAAGCTTTTCCAATTTTTTTCATCTCACATTAAACTTTACCATATCACTGGTTTTTAATTTGTTTACTGTATGTGAAATGTCTCTGTATGTTACTATAGATGTTCTGACACCTTTCTATAATGTAAATCTACATTATACACACACACACACACACACATATATATATATATATATATATATATATATATATATATATATATATATATATATATACAGGACATAATATATTTTTACTTATATCAATATAGAGTGTTTGTGTCACTGATAATAGAAGTTTAACTCTGGAGGTTAAATGACAAGCTCAGAATCATGTTGATGATTAAGGAATGTTCAAGGACATTTTCATGCACCTTTTATCAACGCAGGTGCTTTGCCGTTAGAGATTCTTCGTCTTTGTTAAGTACTCTGTGTTTAGTTATCACAGCTGAGGACATTTTCCGGACTGGATCACCATAGCAACCAGGTACAGCTGTGTAGTTAGATAATGTGTCATATCTGAAGGTAATAAGGCGAAGAATGAGGATGTTTGTAGTTAGATGATGAAAGCTTATGATATGGATGACAGACTACTGTGATTAATTCTACACTTTTTTCAGTCAAGCGGAGGTCAATATTTATAGAACGTTGACCAATTGCATGTTACATAAAAAGATATTTAAACCAAACATAGGAACAAAAGAGTCTTGAATAAAACTACGTAACATAGTCAAGTTGAGCAATTGGATGGAAGGATATTATACCACTAACTTGTCATTTATTTTTTTAGTTATTTAATTTTATATACTTTACGAAGTATTTTAAAGTGTAGTACATTGGAATGGCTCTTGTCACGTTGTTATAATTTGGCTTATTTTGTTAGAAAAGCTAAAAAAAAAATCGTTCTTGTCAACAGTGGAATTACTGCTACCCTTCATGAAAATTAGCAACAATGCTGTCTACCTATCTATCTATATCCATCCATCTATATTTTATATATATATATATATATATATATATATATATATATATATATATATATATATATATATATATATATGTATATTTGCTCCAATACCAAATAATTCCAAAGATAGCATCTTAATACAGATACAGATACTTTGAAAAAAGAATTGTGTATAAAAAAGGGGAAGTTTGCCATTTCTGCAGTAAGAACTTACAAACATAGATATCAAGAATTATATGTGAATTAATGCATGCTGCCTCACAGCTCCAGGGTTCATGGTTCGATCCTGTGCTCAGGTTAAATTCTGTGAGAAGTTTTGCATGTTCTCCCCGTTTCCATGTTGTTTCCTCCAGGTTCTCCTCCATGGTCTCGGGCGGATGTATTGGCGTCCCATCAAGGGTGTTGTGGTGTGTATTCCCACCTCCAGTTCCACTTCTACCCTGACTAGAATAAAGCGCTTACTTAACAATGAATGAATGAATGACTTTATTGAACTTATGAAGCTGATGTTTTCCAAAACCCTTTCCAAATTTTTCAAAATTGTGGACTTTTGCCATCTCTGGTTTTATAATACTGCCTTGGTCATGCTCAAGGGCTTAATTGGGCTGGAGGACATAAGAGCAAAGCACTGGCACATCTGGTTTGTGGGAATGACAAACTGGCACCTCTGGTTTGTGTGAACGACAAACTGGCACCTCTGGTTTGTGTGAATGACAAACTGGCACATCTGGTTTGTGTGAACGACATGTAGAAGTGAGCAATTATTTGATGAAAATAAACACAATCTTCTTGTAAAATCTGTTTAACTATATGATGTGTTAGATCACTGCATTCAGTCACAGTTTGGCTATTTTGCAAGAATTTCTAAAGCAGCTTTAGGCTTCTTTAGAGTTCTTTATGATTAACAAAGATTATTTCCACATTTTGAGACTTTTACTTGCTGGTAAAAACCTGTGTGGCGCTCACCTGTGTGTGATGTGCACCTGTGCTCACCAGCGCCTCATAGTGTCCAAAAGAAAACACTACACACACAGGTGTAGGTATTACACCATTAATATTATTGTGTATTGATTAATATCACCAAATACTTTTTCAGGCCATGGGAAAAAATACTGCAAGATTTTTAGAACATGAATGGTTTCAGGATTCATATCATACTTTTTCCATGACACCTTCTGACAAAATAATAATAATAATAATAATTCATTTCTGAACCCAAACTTAGAAAAATACAGTCGCATAATTGTTGTAGAAATATAAATAGGTTTTAAGCACTTAAATAAGTACTTCCTCTATGAAAACAAAGGCAAAAAAGTCGAGATATACCAGAATGCTGTATGCTGGTATGTTCCAAGCCTCCCCCTTTTCCTACACAGATGGTACAGTCTATACTGAGAAGGTCAAATTACTCTGCACGTCGCGCGCGTCCTGTGAAGCTGCGGCTCCTGTCAGAGTAACCGGCGCGGGACAGGCGGCTTTCCTCAGCATGGAGTGAACGTAAGTAGCGACATTTTCCGCCTCTTTTACTCCTTGTGTGTGTTGAAAACGTTTGCAAGCTTGGGCAGTGGAAGTTCGGCTGCTGAAACTCGTGAACAGCCACACCGTGGGACAGTAACGGATCAGCTCGCGCGCTGTGCACCTGAATGACGCGCAGGTATAATAACACACAGCTCGTGCTCGGTTTCATCTTCCTCAACTTTCCACAAGAGCTTTGGAAGTTTTCAGGCGGCATTAGGTTTTCTTTTTTATGCAAGAGTCATATAAATGGAAAGAGTTGAGCTTCTCAGGTATAAACATATTTAAGAAGTTCTTTTAGTTTTAGTGTCTGTAATATTGTACTGGATACACACATACACACATACATACATACACACACACACACACACACACACACACACACACACACACACACACACACATACATACATACCGGGGTTGGTGGTTCGAGTTGCCTCTGCCCTGTGTGCGCTGAGCTTGCATGATCTCCACGTGCTTCCGGGGTTTCCTCCGGGTACTCTGGTTTCCTCCCCAGTCCAAAGACATGCACTATAGGCTGACTGGCATTTCCAAATTGTCTGTACTGTGTGAATGCGAGTGTGTGCATGATTGCACCCTGTGATGTGAGTGATCCAGGGTGTCTCCTGCTTTGTGCCTCGAGTTCCCTGGGATAGGCTCTGAGATAGAAGATATATATATATATATATATATATATATATATATATATATATATATATATATATATATATTTAATATATCCATGCTCTCTCTATGTGTGTGTGTATATATATATATATATATATATATATATATATATATATATATGTATGTATATATATATGTATATATATATGTATGTATATGAATTTGTTATTAGGAATGAACCATGTGCTAACCAAATACGAACACAGATATGAATAGGAGGCACACTATTAGAAAGATTACTAGAAAGGTTTATATGCCATCTGGTCAAGACTAGAGATGTGCATCGAGACTGGACGTAAAAATAAATTCGCGTAAGCAGGATATTTTTATGTCGTTGCAGCCACGAACAGTCAGATATGAAGCCTGAGACAAACTTTCATTAACATTAACATGCACGTGCAGTGCAATGCATTTACTACTCAATCTGTTCTCTGTGTATTTGTATTAGTTAATTTGTGCGTTTTATTCTTCACAAACATTAGGATAGCTGGATATTGTTGGCACACTAGCTACAGCATGGAGAAATGAATATAAACTGAGGCTAGCAGATGGCCCTGATGACTCACTCCCGCCTGATATAATCAAGTTTGAAATACATAAATACAGGGAAACTCAGACACCTCCAATTAGTCACAAGTTCTCTAGGTAAACAACTTCACAACTGGATAACAATACACCAAATTAGAAAGGAAATAAATGCCTTACTAGTTCGAGAAGAATATAGTATATAAAGTCCAGAATCTCTTTTCTTGTTAAAGTAGAATATTTTCTCTTTGTTTACATTCTCTTGCTCTCTCACTCTTTCCGTCCTGATTGGCTGCAACGCCTGCCAGTCACTGTGTATTCGGACTTCTTTTGTGCCTGACGTTGGGGCATGATGATGTTTGACATACCCCTGAAACAGTGCTCGCTGGACAAATAAAGACCACGTCCATTAACATGAACATGCGGCGCATGATGCATTTACAGGGTTTATTCATTCATCCTTAGTAACTGCCTGGTCAGGATGGCTGTGGTTTAAATTAGCTACTAATTTGTGTATATTTTGGAAAATAGAACCTGTTTATTATTTTTTTTTAGATGCTATTTTGGACAGGTACAAAAATAATAACTGTACACATCTTTGATTGAGACCTATTATGAACTCGAGTGATGTAGCTGAGGTTGAGGAACTGTCATAGCTGCCATAGAATTCACAGACCATACTGACAGTGCTGGCATTTCTACATCTAAGCATGATACAGATACATTTATTGTCATTGCATCACACCCACATATCATAGAATATGAGGCTCCTGCCGTTATAAAAGCTGTAATCCTGTGAAAGTGTATAGCATCCTTGGACTTTTTAAGATCTTTTTCTTTTAGCTATATTATAATAGTTATATTATTGTAATGGGCTAACTTGATTGAGTGATAAATTGCCCGTCGGTGCGAATGTGTGTGCATTGTTCCCTGTGATGGACTGGCATTTCATTCAAGGTGTATCCGTGCCTCATGCCGAGTATACCCGGAATACGCTCTGAATGCAACACTACCCTGACAAGGATAAAGCGGTTAATGAAAATGAGTGAGGTTGAGGCTCCTGCGATTATAATAGCTTTAATAACATATTAGGGATTTTTGAGCATCATTATATATTTATAATATCGATAGAGTTTGGTAGCATAATATCTGTAGTAATATACTGAAGAGGTTTTAGGAAGCTTAAGGAATAATGACGACAGTGTGAAAGTGGATAGGGTTTCTGTAGGTACAAGAGTAATATATTGAGGAAGGTTGATCAGCTGCTCTGAATGAAGAGGATTCCCACTCCATTTGGCTAGGACATCACGGTTCGTAATTAGATTTGGGAATAAACACAGCCGAGCTGATACGCAGATCAGCATCTGATATTATATTGCATAAAGATCATGGTTATAGCTGCTGGATGTATGATTTTGCCATTTCTGGGTCCAAAACACAAGTCAAAACACATCCTGAGTAAAGTCAAAGCTGTATTCTGAACCGAATAAGTGCACTAAGTAGTGTGCCTAAGTAGTAATACTGACAGACTGTTAAGTACGCTAGTGTGCGGTTCAGCACATGGCCAGAGTTTTTGCATCTCTAAGGATATAATAAGCTACTGCTGTTTCCTCAGTATAACAGAGGCATTGTGAGAATTTAAAAAAAATAAATAAATAAATAAATAAAATAAAAAAAACTTTACTGTGCACACCAGTGTGACTGAGTAGCAGGTAAAAGAGCAAAACCCTTGCTTGCTCTGCTGTAATCCTTCAGCGCACTGCTGTGTTGGCTCATGTCTCACCTTGCACTGCTGTGTAAGCTCTTTCCCTGTGGCCCTGCACACCGGCTGACCGTGTAGAACTAGCCTACAAAGGCTGTACAATGCAGTTGCACTCGATTAGAGGGCTTGGCCGTCAACTAACTTGAACAGTTAGTGATTTATGAGACATCAAGTGTGACTTTGATCGAGGACGGTGGTGTTAGTGTGGAAGTTAAAGCTTTGGAATGTCTGAATAAAACATTATTTAATTTTTTTTTTCCCCTTATAAAATAGCACTTGATCCAGTATATCCTATTATTTAGCATTTTATGTTTTTATATCGTAGCTTCATTAGGTTAACTGTTGGAGCACAATATAAAAATATAGAGCTACGATATACTAAATCAAGATCATGAAAGTGTAAACAATTGCACGGAACTTAATCCCATATTTCTAATGCATGAACTGAGTAAATAAACAAACATCTGGTATAAACCAGATGCAAAAGCACCAGTATGAACACCGAAATAGCACCACTGCTGCCCTGAGGATTCACTTTCAGATTATTAGCAGACAGAAGGAGGATTTAGATATTCATATGTTTAAGTGGGTGCAGTTTATAAAGACGTTTGGTGCCTGAAGCCCTGGTTGTTCAGTGCTAAAAATAATGGGTTTTTTTCCATTTTTATAGTGTCTGTGTATGGAGCAGTTTAAGCAGGATGAGCATCTGCTAAGCCAAATACGTCATAAGTGAATCTCTTGTGACTAGTAAAACCCAATCAGATTCTGATCTTTGTAAACCTGATCTGTTCTCTTATGTGGACATTCAGCCTAACTGATTCACTTTATGAGAAAGCCTTAATTAAAATGCCTCTTTCCTGTTAGGCAGATGTTGATTTATAGGTGGAAGTAGTGCATGTGGAAAGATGGCTACTAAATGAAGCCACAAATAGACCTGGTACGTGACTTTAATACATTCAGTACATCCAATTTTGAAAATCTAATAATTTTTTGTTTTTCATGAAGTGTAATGAAGGTAATGATTGGTTCCGTGTCTGCATGGGTTTCCTTCCGGGTTCTCCAGTTTCCTCCCACTTCCCAAAAACATGCAGGTAGGTGGATTGGCTATGCTAAATTGTCCCTAGGTGTGTGTGTGTGTGTGTGTGTGTGTGTGTGTGTGGGGTACTCTGCGATGGACTGGCGTCTTTTACAGGGTTACTGAAGACGAATGAACGAATGCAGAAACTCACAATGCCTGCAGACTTGCTTGTTATAGATACGTACATAGAAGATAATTATTGTTTTGGATGTGAAATCATATGGTCACATGGAGCTGTATTCAGAGTTGGCTAATTAAGTCCAAAAGTTGTGTCAATATTTACACAGGGAAAGTTGTTTGTATTCAGATGCATTTATGCCGATTTCAGAAAGTGTCGAAGTGTCTAAGCGCTTGCCTTTAAACCCAGAAGAAGAAAAAAATCAGGGATAGAAAATGTTGACTGAAGAGAAGTAAGTAGCTTTTTTTTCTTTGCTATCAAACGTAATACAATGTATTACTTGCTTTTATTACATAAAAGCAAGAGACACTTTAAAAATTAAAAATAGAACAGGACTAATATGATGATATATGAACAAAACAACGGCAAGTGTTAAAATAAATAGAAGTCTAGTACATTGCTCATATATTGCAGCATAAATAGTCCGAGTTATAATTATCACATTAATCACTGCAAAATTTGGTTTAATTTACCAATATGGTTTCCGCCCTCATTATTAGGCAGCTTATAAAATAGCACTTGATCCAGCACATCCTATTCTTTTGCATGATGTATAATTATATCAAGCCTTCACAGTTAACTTAATGAGGCGATAGTAAATTGAGGTCATGAAATCGTAAAGAATTGCATGTAACAGAGAAAGCTTTACTCAAACTCCACCTTGTATACGTATCTCTCACACTTCTTGCATTATTCGCTTCTGAATAAGTCCAGAGTTATGTCTGAGGTCTGAATATTGTTATAATATATTAAGTCCCCTCTGAATCCAGCCCATGGATTTTTTTTTTTAGGAATGAGATGTCAGAATGAGAGATGTCAGTTACTCAATATTAATTTCTTGTTTATAGAACTGCTCTATAAAAGCAATATCGCTCTCGCGGCCGTGCGGATTACCTTCGGCAGATCACAGCCGTGCCAGTATTCAGGAGAACCACACTCTTGCTCGTACGATATTGCTTAATTAATGTATGAAACAACTGATATAGGAATTAAGGAGTCAGAAATCACCAACACTACACATGACCGAGTCTGTACTTTATAAATCATAAAATAAACCTTACAGTCAAAGAGTCTTTACTCTCAAAGCTGCATGAATTATTTATCACTTGGAGCACTTCCCTGTCACTTTATTGTGTTACGCTGATCAGTGATATTCATATTGTATAAATCATGCCATACTTCATGTAATAGTTTTACTCAGTTTTCATAAGGAATCCTAAAGCTCAGTCACACTGAAACAATTACCAGGAAGTAGTGACGGTATGAATGGTATAAACAATACTTATAAATGGACGTTTATGTTTTTGAGTGAAAATTGGTGGAATCCAGACCTGAAGAGAAAGTTATGTGTGATTATGTGTATAACTACATACTAGGTAGATCATATACTGTATGTTAGCTTCTGTTATAGGGCAGTGCTGTGGAATTCAGATTGGTCAGAAGGTGTTGATTAATTTTCTATTAATACAGCAGCTCTGACTGAAGGCAAATCACATGTTTATATTGTTTATATATGTTTATATTATACTATATATGTTTATATAGTAACCGCTCACTCATGGGGACTTGTGTGGTGGATGCTCTTCATAATCTAAGATTAAAAACATGCTGTTTTTCAACAACGAAAAATGTATCATCGTTGATATTTTGTGTTATTGGAAACTTCAGGGTCGTAACTAGCTAACACGTTATTGACTGTTTTCCTATAACATGACTCGAAAGTGTTTTATTCCATACTTAATGTATTTGATAAAGGATCTTCTGCTTAATTTTGCATTTCCATGTGGTGTTTGAGTGTACTATTTATCACCACATCTCTCAGATCCCTTGATAAGCCAAAATACAAGAGAAAACACAACTGGCGCAGGATTGTGAGACATCGCTGTAGTTGATTACAAACTTTCCTCTCTTTCTGAACTCAGTAACCTTCTGTTCCTTCGCTTCCAACTTAGCTAGCATGACTTTTGATCTTTCTTTCTTTTCTAAGCTCTCCTGCTATAAACAGTGATGCATCTGTGGATGTTAACTGTGTAGCTTCTGGCAGTTCCATGGGCAGCCTGTCTGTGATTATTAGCATCACCATTTTTTCCATCCCCAGAAGCCTTGACTAGTGAAGTCGAAAGTTTGAGAGCAGCATTTTTTCAGGACAGTAAACATGACTTGAGAGTTGCGTCAGGATTAGAGAGGGATTTGCACACTAAGCTCCAATCACCCAAGCCTCTGATGCCCTGGGTCACTGCATCCTAATTGCCTTCTACATATATAATAGACCTGTATGAAAATGTGCATTTGGTTGGAGCAGGCAAGCATGCATGCCAATTCCATGAGCACTTTCCTACCTCAGTAGGTGTATGATCAGGATAAACCTAGTCTCTTTCTGAGCTTCTTTGTCTTATACTATATTGGGAGTCTGACATGAGGACTGTGGTTTGGTCTTCCACTGTGTTAGCAGACTTAAATTCATGGAGGAATGGAGAAGCACTGAATGAAGCCGACGAGACCGGATTTTGTGCAACCAGATGGTATGTTTGTCATAGATTTAACTTATTTATTGCAATATAATATTCTATCTCCCTTGCCTCCAAACCAGAAATGCTTACATGCTTATATTCTGTTAGATATAATAGTAATGCAATCGGTAAATGTATTTTATATCATCATGCTCTGAGATACACACACACACACACACACACACACACACACACATACATTTTCTTTACCACTTATCCTACACAGGGTTGCGGTGAGCCACCTTTATCCCAGAGACGGGATGCCAATCCATGACAGGACACAACTGGACACACACTCACACACCATGGACAATTTAGAGATGCTAATCAGCCTACAACACATGTCTTTGGACTGGGGGAAGCCCCCAAGGCACAGGGAGAACATGTAAACTATGCGCACACAGGGCGGAGGCGGGAATTATACCCTCAACCCTGGAGGTGCAAGGCAATCGTCCTAACCACTAAGCCACCGTGCCCCATACCAATCAGCCATACCATTAAAACCACTGACAGGTGAAGTGAATAACATTGATTGTCTCATTACAATGGCACTTGTCAAAGGGTGGGATATATTAGGCCGGAAGTGAACAGTCAGTTCTCGAGGTTGTTGCAGGGTCAGCCATGATACAGCGCCCCAGAACAGATAAGGTTAAGGGCCTTGCTCAAGGGCCCAGCGGTGGTAGCTTGGCATTGCTGCGGCCTGAACCCCTGGTACAGTAATGTTGCTTTTTATTTATTTTTTTATTTTTATTTATTTATTTATTTTAAATAACAATGACAATCTCACAATGACAATGTAGCGTGTAATATATATCTCACATACTTTGTATATACATTTTATTTTCCCTAATATCCATATGTTCCCTTCTTTTTTCAGTGTTAAATAATTTACTTTTGTAAAGAATAAATAAAATTATTTTTAAAATGTAACATACAGTTTTACTGATACTGTTTGTTAGCAAGCCTATAAATCTTGATACATATTGTGTATATTAGTATCATGATGTGATCTTTTTGTCATATTGCCCACCCATAATCTGAACGTGCAGTATAATGTTTACATAAAAGTCATTTTCTAACATAAGTTAGAGATGATGTTTCATAAACACGTAATGTTTCATGTTTAGTAGTGTTACACTTTTAGTACAAATTTTGAACTCAAAGGAATATCAGGGCTAATGTTTTTCATGTATTAGTATTCTAGGCTGAAGGTTTCCTTTCCATATTCTCATATTCAGTATAACCACTGTGTATATACACGTTTCTCTGTGTGTCAGTTTTACCGACATGTACCTGGTTTCTGCTCGCCTGTCAACAAAGCTCCAGATGAGATTAAGCCTCTTGGAACAAAGTCGTGCAGGAGAACACTGCCACGAGAAGTATTTGTCTCTGTCAGCAAAATATTATTTGGTGGAATGAGTCAGCGGAATGAATTCTTGCCCTTGTCTCTTCGTATTGCAGTCGAGCCAACAGTGTCCAGAGTTGCTCAACGCTGTAGGCTCTTTACTGCCATTTTGCTGACTCTGTCTCCTCTGACTATCTGTTTTGGACAGCACTTCTGCCTGCCTAATAACCAGCTAAGGACCACTGAATTTTTTATCAGGACTTTCCATGCAGACATGTTGGGGAAAGAAGTCTTATAATCTGTGTTGGTCAAATATCCAATTTTTAAATACCTCCCAAAAGTGAAACAATGACAAAAATAATTTTTAGTACAGTAGAAATGAGAAATCTTTAGGTAAGTTCGACCTGAGAGTGAAATAAAAAGAAGAAATAAAAGCAAGCTAACAAGGAGCCTCATTTATCAATCTTGTAGTAAAGTTGTGTGTAAACTTTTTTTGTAGGCCAACTAATTAAAAATTGTCACCACATTTACAAAAGTTTTGGTAACGCTGCTTTTCTTCATGCTCACCTGTGTATTTTGATAAATCAGCCGTAATTTGCCAAGCACATTCACGGCACAGCTGATTTGCATTTAGTGACACCCATAAATCTCTCTCTCTCTCTCTCTCTCTCTCTCTCTCTCTCTCTCACTCTCTCCCTCTCTATCTATCTATCTATCTATCTATCTATCTATAGATCCACAAACTCATGAAGGTTGATGAATGAGGCCCACATGGTGAAAGTGACATCACACATACCCAGAAGCTAGGGAAGGGAGTTTATATTTGTTTATTTCCAGCAATAGTACTCTATTGCTAATAATGAAACTAAAAATGGAGGTTGGTAAAATTAAATTTTACGACTGATTTGCTATGAAATGACAAGATATAATGTGAGTGAATTCGACATCCATTGCTGAGTAGTTAACACAACCTGAGAAGAGCAGCTCTTAACAGTACTTCCTCCATTATCAACCTAACAGCCTCTGCAACCTCTCATGCAAAAACAGCTGTGGCACTGATATGCTTCCTAGTGGAAATCCCACTCCTCTATGTCTTAAGAAGTACACTTAATAATTAATTGCAACAAGTGTGTCTGCGCAGGAGTAACAATGTATTGTAATGAATATCTGGATCAGCTCTTACTGACTCCACTCCCACTGTTTTGGCTCTCATATGACATGGCGACTCATGGGTGCTGCTTACCAGCAGTCAGTATCTTTTAGTCCTGATCTATTAAAATAAACACATCTTTGATTTTTTCTCCTAATTTGGTCAATTCTAACATGTGCTTCCTCCGAGACATGTAAAGCCAGCCAACCACAGCTTTTCGTACTGCTGCTCTTGCTGCATCAATGGGCAGCATTAAACACTTGGGGGGAAAGCACTATCAACCCTCTTCCACATACATGAGCTCATGATTGGATAGTATAACTGTGATTGACAGGGGCAAGACAGTATGTCGTCCCTCCCACCCAGAGAGCTCAGCCAATTTTGCTTCCTTGCTTCCCAGCCACATCATCACCAGGAATCAAACTCACAATCTCTTCAAGTCAAGTCAAGTAGATCTTTATTATCATCACAGCCATACATAGTGTGCAGTACACAGTGAGATGACAAAGTTTCTCCTGGACCCAAGGGGCAAGATACCTGTATCACCTACACAGTGTTGACAAGACTGCAACAGGAATAGGAATCATGCAGTGAGGGGGTATAGGTAACAGTGGGGGTGCGTCCAAAGACAGGCATTAGAGCATAAATACTCCAATCACAAAAGGAAATTTAACACAACAATAAGAAATTATAGTAAACAGGGTCCAAAGCTGTACCTAGAATGCATTTAGGAAAAGGGTCAGTGCAGTGATGTTTGTAAAAGAAACCTGAGATGTCTGACGTTTAAAGTGACAGTGCAGTACTCTAATGAATTAGTACAATCAAAGTGTCTGTGTGCTGTGAACAGTATTTCAGTGCAATAAATGAGTGAAGTGTCATGTGCAAAGTGGCAATTATTGATTTAAAGTGTCTGTGCAGTAGGGCGGAGGGTGTTACTTGGATCCTAGGGTGATGTGTGTAGAGAAGGGCAGCACAGTGTTCAGGAGTCTTGACAGCCTGGGGGTAGAAGCTGTTACCCAGTCTGGCAGTCCTTGAGTGGATGCTGTAGAGCCTCCTGCCAGATGGCAGAGGGGCATATAGTTTGTAGGAGGGGTGGGAGGCATCGTCCACAATGCTATGTGCGTGGAAAATGTCCTGAACAGGAGGTAGAGGAGTGTTGATGATGCGTTCAGTTGTCCGCACTATCCTCTGTAGCGTATTGAGATCAGAGATTCCCAAACCAGATAGTGATGCAGCTGGTCAGGGCACTCTCTCTGGGAGCTCAGTGCAGGACTTCCTGAAGTCAACAATCATCTCTTTTGTTTTGTCAGCATTCAGACAGATTATAGTTCTTGGCCCAGCCTGTGAGCCATTCCACCTCCTCTCTGTATGATGTCTTGTCACTGGCACTGATGAGGCTGACTACTGTGGTGCCATCAGCAAACTTGACAATGTGGTTTCAACTGGATCACTCATGGGACTGGGCATGCAGGTACTCCTGACGATAGGGCGGACGCTTTTTTTTGTGTCACTCATTCAGTTTTTTTTTTGTTTGTTTTTTTAAACAAGCCATGCCAGTCAGACCTGAGAGGGTAAATAAAATGAGAAATCTACAAAAGCCCATGAAATCTCACCCATTTCGGACCTAATGTCTCTCTCTTAGACTAGCCAGACTCTAGTCCAATGAGCTGCCTTCAGCTTAAAAAAAAGTACATAAATGCATGTGATTGGCTGCAACAGAAGCCACGCTGGTTCTTGTTTAGGAGACCAAAGATATTTTTCATAAGTTTATCAGCTCCTCTACAGTGTTTTTCTTCTCAGTTTGGCTGAAATACTTGGCTGCAAGATTTGGCTGCAAAACGGCAACTACTGATATACAGGAATACCAGAACACAAGTTCGGATATAAGGAGCTACAAAGGGTAAGAGGCAACAACAAAGCTATAATCCTGTCAGGCCTCCAGATCCACACGGATAAGTACTGGTGAACCAACCAGACATCATAATAGTGAAGAAGCAGAAAACAGTAGTGTGATGATTAAAAGCTATGCAGTGATGGCTCGGTGGTTAAGGATTTGGTTTTATTGATCAGAGATCTGGAAATCCAGTCCCAACAGTGCCAAGACTTCACCTGCTCAGATCAGGCTCACTTTGGATAAATGTGTCTGCCAAAAGAGTAAATGCAGATGCTGAAATTCCAGTTGACAGCAACATCTGCAGAAAGAAATACAAGAAGCTATACCATTGACTGAAAGAGGAAATAGCGTGGATGTGGAAGGTTAAAACCAAGGTTGTTCTATTGGTGGTCTTACTCATACACCCATTGGATTAATTGAAAATGTTTCTATAGGATTTCTAAGGGAGACTTCCATCTAATGTCTGAATAAAACATTTAATTCCATAGGACTTACAGAAATTCTATATTGCTGCTACATTGATAATTTTAGGCTTTATGCCTGAAAACTCTGCATCCCAGAATGGATGTTGGCGTTAAAATGGCGTTATACAACAAACCCAAATTTACCACATCAAACGAATAAAACATAAAACAAGTCTGTGATTTAGGACCACCTATTTCTTCTCAAAATCCTGTATTTGTAGTAAGTTATAATATTACAAAAACTGAAAAAGCTGTGTTATTAAAAAGTAAAAACTATGGACATACAGTATATGCAAATAGACTGTTAGAGACTATTTAATGTCCTTTTCACAAATCAGGAGATGAAAAGATTCTTTTGCCATGATAGCCAAATATTAATAATGTAATCTTATTATATTATGACTTTATGAAAAAAATAATCCCCATAGCATCATGCTATTATTTTCTTCTATACCGTCAATTGTTAGCTTTAGAATTGCTATTAAGTGAGCACAGAATCTTTTTTATATGTGCATAAATATTAGTACTTGTTGCTTACACTGATTAAAATGTTAAAATGTTACACTGCAAATCTTACACTGTTACCAGATGTGAATTTGTTTGTACAGATATATGAACGAAGAAATGACACTGATTTACATTTTACACTCAGATTTGTTCTTACTCAATTTTTTTTCTTTAAGAAGAAAAACCTATAGTGTTAAAGGCATGTATGAAGATATTACTCTTGACTCATATAATAGAATTGTTGTAAATGTTGCCGGATGATTGGGGAGAAACAATAGAAGAAACGTCTGCAGCGTCCGAGACAGAAAAGAGAGGATTTTACATCCTCAGCTGGACAAACCTAATGATCCATGCAGTAGAATAAGATTCATGGACACTCTGTGAACCTCACTGATTTAATTAGGGACAATTATGTGCATTCTGGCTTTAGCTAATGCGGAATGAAATTTTTCATGCCTGTCCGATTATCTTGGTTGCTGTCACGGACAGTTAGCTCCAAACCCAGTAGCTTCATCTTCTACTACTCTGGACTTGAGTTGTGCTTTTTTTTCTGACAGTGCAGCATTAATTATGCACTGACTCTTTTACTGTATTGTTTCAGAACTATTTCATTAACCCTTTACTGCATCTCATCTAGGCTCTCACCTCTTTAGCATTCCCTTACTTTTTGATGATTTCTGTTAGTAAAGTGATTGGCCGAACAGCAGCGTACATTTAGTTGTACATTGGCAGTGATTACATTTCTTAATTAGTTAATTAGAACAACTCAGAATCTTTATCTGTTTATTGTTACATTTAAAGTTGTGGAACAACTTCTCTCATCACCAGCCTCTCTTCTTTCTCTTTCTTGAGGTTAATAAGACAAAAGCCCACAGCTTGTCATTTTTACAGAGAAGTCAGAACACTCAAGTCGTCTGTCCTGAAGATTTTCCCATTTTGACTGTTACAAAGTGCTGACAGTGGAGACTCCTTCTTTAAATGTGAAATAAACATCTCTTTACAGAAACCTCAGCATATCAGCTATGTTTTTTTGTTTGTTAAATAACATTAAGGTTTTTTTTTATTAGGATTATGTAAAGCATATTAAAATGAGTGCATTAACATATAAACCTCTGATCTGCTTTGTAGCCGGAACTCTTGTGCGAGCCGTGCTGTTATAGAAAATTAATCAACATTCTGACCAATCAGAATCAAGAATTCAACAGCAATGTGTCATAAGTTCAACCTGTGTTAGATACTCTAATTAACAACATATCAAACTATTGTATTTGTCTAGTTCAGTCCAGGGTGGTCACATCTTGTACAATATTGCAAATTGTGTTATTGATAGTTGTATTTTGTTTATTTTTTTTTTTTTTTACCAATAAAATTTTTTTTACCTTCCATGCAGATATGCTAAACTTTTAATTAGATAAAATGTTTGAGGATAAAGACTGTGCTAATTGTTCCCAATCATCTTTCATTTATTGTCAGCTTCATTCATTCTGGCTGAATTATCCCTTCACGATGAAAACAAAGCTCTATTCATTTGAATGAATGCGACTTTGAGAGTTTGTCAGAGGTTCTGCTTTAATTGGAGGCTTGTTTGAAAGAAGCCATCAACTGACTTCATGTCATTTTGCTTTAACTACAAGGCGGTATGGCATATAATGGAAAAAGTAGTCTGGCATCTCGCTGTAATGAAAATGTCGTCCACAGCAGTTGAGACCGGCATGCTATGCTGTTATCTCTTTTTCTTTCCCCGTTGATGATGTTTTCCCTCCTCATATATTTGCTAGACATAAATTATTTGTGATTTCTATTAGATCAGTAACTGACAAAATAACAGTGTACAATTAGTTGTTTACAGCTGTATGTAATGTATAGCTTAGTATATATTTGATTTAGTCAAATATCTAGTCATTAAGAAACATGTTATGCTATACTTGTAGCACAATCTGTGTTAGATAAGTGACACACAAAGTATAATAACCTAATCTACTTTATTTTTTTTACTGTCAATAAAATGGCTTGAAAGTTTTACACTATTACGGTAGTTTTTAGCTCAGTTTGTGGTAGATACATGGGCCTGATGGCTGACCACCAGAGATATGTATAAACACTGGGCTAAACACATGCATTTACAGCTTACTCTTGCCTGTTGTCATTTGTAAATCGATGAGCAATTTGATTGCAAAGCAGTAAACTAGAGCGTCACTGAGGTCCAGATCAGTGCAAAGCAGGTTATACTGATACTTTTGACAAATAGCCAAGCTTAGTTTTATAGCATTGCCAAGCAACCAATAACATTTAATGACTGATATCTTGTGTGTGCTGCACAGATATCGGTTGCCTATCCAACATTGATTCATTCATCATGTCTTCGGTGCCATATAGTTATTGCTTTATTTCTGTAGCCTGCCTCCAAGAACACCAACCTGGAGGTCTGGATATAGCAGTTTGAAAAGCTTTTGGTCCAACAAGTTCAGTTCTTGTTGCATGGTTGGCCTGGGTTTGGAAGTTAAAATTAACTTACACGATTGATTTCAGTGGCAGATTTTGCCCTGACCAAAATATCATATCACAATTCTCAAGGCCTTTCTGCGATACATGATGTGTATCACAAAATATAGGTTTGCTCAACAGCTCCTCCAAGTCAGTGTGTAATTGTTTAAAAAAGATAATTAAGAAAAAAATCATGATCTCCATAATATGTAAAAATAAATAAATAAATAAAATGCGTTGTGACAGAATTTCACTGTATTGATATTATATTATAATATCAGCGAACCCTATTATGTCTTTGTGAAATATTGCTCCATCTTGTCTATTTGAGTATAGCAGCATGCGCTTCTCTTATTCATCCTCTTTCTTCCTCTGTGAGTTTTGGAGTGCTATATTCCTTGGCAACTTTTGCATCAGTATCACCAACATTAACCATCTGGTTAACCATTACAGCCAGGGCCAAGCTGTACTGACTTCTCAGGATGAGAGAACAAACATTCACACCATCCTGTGAATGTAGGCGGTAGATGCATCTTGTTTTAAAAGGTGGCCTATAAACATTTCGTAGTTCATTTAACCATTTGTAAATCCTATCTGGTGAAGCAATGTACACTGTATGGCCAAATGTTTGTGGACACCTGACCATCATATATGGGCCTTCCCCAAACCGTTGCCACAAATTTGGAAGCACACAAAGTATAGAATGTCTTTGTATGCTGCAGCATTACAGTTTCCCTTCACTGTAACTAAGGGGCCAAACCTATTCCAGCATGACAGTGCTCCTGTGCACAAAGCGATGTCCATAAAGACATACTTTGACAAGGTTGGAGTGGAAGAACACAAGTAGCCTGCACAGAGCCCTGATATCAACCCCACCAAACACCACTGGGATGAATTGAAATGCCGATTACATCCCAGGGCTCTTTGCCCAACATCATTGCCTGACCTCACTTCCACACAGCCACATTCCACATGGAGGTTATTTTAACAGCAAAGGAGGACTAAATCTATAATAGGATGTTCAAAAACACATATGGATGTGATGGTCAGGTGTCCACAAACTTTTGGCCATATAGTGTATTTATAAAGACATGCTTCATTGCTGAAGTGGATATGGTGTTCTTGCTCTTCCTTTGGCTACTCTTTTATCTCAACAGTTGCATCAGTGTTTTCAAGTTTGGTGATGATTGGGGCTCAAGAGGATTTTTCCAGCTCCATCATCACCTGGATTTGAATTCTGATTGTAAGGAAAAACTCCCTGAGATGATATGAGCAAGAAACCTTGAGAGGAGCCAGACTCAAAAGGGAACCCATCCTCATCTGGGTGCTAATGGATAGTGCAATTATAAATAAGTTCCTTCTATAACTATGTACTATATGGTCAAATAGTGCAATTGTGCAACCAGTAAATTCATCATAGTTGTCCAGTTTGTTAAACCTATCCACTGTCCACTGATGGAGTCCTGAGTACAAAGCTGCTCATGGTAACCGCAGCCCCAAAGCCACCACAGCAACCGCAGTCCCAAGCCATCACAGTTTAACTGCCCATATGAGATCCCCAAGCCATCTCCACGGCCCCCAAGTGGCACCATACCCAGCAATCCCAATGATCTTTAGGCCGTCTATGTGGGGCCACCCCCAGCAGCAGCGAGCGATCTCAACTGATGAGAACTCTAACCAGAAGTAGGGCATCAGGATGGAAAAGTCCTCGAATGGAGGATATATCGGATATTAAACTGATAAGAACAGATACTGCACTTGATCTTAGCCAAAAGGCCGAAAACGATTTACAGTGTTTTACACTGCAGGCAATTCGGTTGTGTGATCAGGCTGCACATTTGGGCACATCATGAAAGACTCATTTAACTGAATAGCCTTAAATGATTCCAGTCACTGAAAAGTCTCCCGAATCAAGAAACTCATTTGCTACTCAAAACCCAATTCATGTTTTAGACAGAAGGAGGTGACTATCTAGTGCCTCTTAGTCCGGTGACCCAAAAACATCTTCGGGTACTACCAGCATTTACCAGTCTCCAGCAATGGCGTTTGTGCTCATCAACTTATCTTCTCATATGCATTAACAATCCCAGTGGTCTACCCCACCGATCTAAACACTGTCTCTCAGCGTCCATCCTTGAATCCCTGGTTTGAGAGTTCAGAATTTTAAAAGCATGTCAATGGGCTGTTAGGTTCTTGAAGACATTCCTGACAAGGAAATGCAGATGTTTTATGCATGTAACAGGGATGCAACCAGAAATATTTACTTTTTGCAATATTCTGCAAGAGTTGCATAATATATTGTAATATAAATTCAAGACGTGCTAGGACATCTGCTTGGTAAGCAGATATTTCAAAATGCTTACAAAGTTATTTTACTGAAATGCATGTCTGGCATGTACAACAACATAGTTGCCAGACGTTTCTTTACTCTGTACAGTAATCATCCATCTTTTAAACATTTATATTGTAGTTTATAAGACAATTTACATTACATGTTTAGTGATTATGTGGAAGGTCACAGAATTGTGAACATCCTGAGAGAAATGTCATAAAGATGTACGGTACACATCCACTGTAATCGAGGGAGAATTTCCATAATTGCAGGGCTAATGTGGCCTCTTGTCATGGGAAATGTGACTTACTTCAACATGGGCCAAGGACTACAAGAGGAGGGAGGGAAATAGAGATGAAAACAAAAGTCCTGCAGAAATCTAAATCACTCTCTGAATAAGTGAGACAGAGAGAGAGAGCGCTCGGTAGATGACTCATACCGCGGTAGTCATTCCAGCCATGATTAAATCCTCCCTACTGAGACGGAAATGGACAAATCTAGTGTTTGTTTTTGAGCCCGTTTCTTCAGATGTGTGCGGTGTAGATCAAGTTGATCTAAGCTTAAGCTCTGCAGGTGGCTGTGGTTCGGCTTCAGCTTCACTGCTGGTTATTGCTGTTGATTTTCTATTTATCTCCACAGTCCATTCCATCAATATTCCATAAGCGTTCTGTGCTTTTTTGAGTCCTTCACCAATGTCATACTGAGCTTCACTTCTGAGCATTAGCTGTAGATGGGCACTTACTGTGTTTGTGCGAAGATAGTTAAGTGTAAAAATGTTACACTCTGTCTCCCTTTGTTGGGGACACAAAGCTCTGTCAGACGTCTGTGTATTTGCCACAGAAACATGCTTGCTTTTCATCAATTTCTGCTCCAAGGTCTCTTAGACCACACCCACTCTCTGATCATTATCATCAAGTGTGTAGAACTCTGTGTATTAATAAATGAGTACATAATGTTTACTATATGATAATCCAGAAGATTCTTGACATGCAGATTTCGTGTCCAGGCTATTCGTTTTTTTAATTGTAGTTGCTAGGTTGACGCACAGTTTCCAAAACCAGAGAAAGAAACTAAAAAACACTTCCTGATGAGTACCAAATTATTCATTCGGTATGTTAAAAAATGTACGGCATTTCACCGTCATACGACGCACATCAATGCTCTACCTGTAGTGCGTGTTACTCATTCCGATTCCCACGACCTGCTGCACTGCACACATCGGCCGAGGATCTGGCTGACAGTATAATGATTTTTTTTTTACTAAGTGGATTAATTAGCATGCACAAGTTAAGTGCAGCACAAAGCTGTCGTATAAATCTCCTGCTAGCACAACATGCAGTCACTTCACACTTGCATATATCAAGAGAAAATAAAGACACTGAAATTTTAAGTGAAAAGTACATTCTTCAAAATCTGAATGGCTTGATGTTGACATCTGGGTAAAATCTTACACAATAGCAAAGGGCATTTGGTAGCAAAAATAATATTTGTATTAATAATTATGTCACAAATGACTGTAGCTTGGGAATAAAAACATGACCTTAATTTATGTCATTATGATTTACAGTACATGACAATTTCCTTGATAAACCTTATAAACCACACTAACAAGTGGAAGCCACGTTGTATTTTTAAAACCATTTTTCCCCTCAAAATCATTTTTTTCTAAGTTTAGAACCCAAAATCTGGGTTTCTAGAAAACCTGCATACATGAAATTTTACATGATCTTCCCTATCACTAATTAGAATGGTATTACTGAGAGATTTCCCCAAAACGTTACTTTCATTTATGTTACTGGGGGGAAAAAATTAAAATTAAAAATTTCTCAAATTAAACAATAAAGAAATGATTTTCTGTAAGAATCTTTCTCTTGACAGCATCTTTGTAGTGAACTAGGAATTCACAAGACTATATTTTTGGTTTCATTTAGTATGCAAATTAGATGAAGCCTCATTTGCATGAATAAATGTGCATTTTTGACAACTGTAGGAAAAAATACTTGTAAGAATATCAGCAAACAAGTGGCACAGATTGATTTTGATATTTAAAAAAAATTGCCCTATTTACCTGTAGTGCCTTAATGTAGTCAAATATACCTTCAAATATTTTATTTGTTCGTTTGTTTTTAGAGGATATGGTTATTTTACTCATTTTTACTTAATCTTGCTTAAATTAACAGTGTGGTGGTGTGTTGTTGTGCAATTTGTAGTACTCTGATGTCTTATAGAGAAATGGCTTTAAACCTCCCAATAGTATATTTCTAGCATATATAGATGTCATTTTATTAGATCAGAGGAACAATAATGCCTCTGATTTGAACCTGTTTTATATAAACTTCTGAGGTTTTTTTTTTTTTTTTTTTGCCCAGTGGTTGCCAGAGCACTTGTGATTAATTTTCTTTCCATTTCTCCATAGGCTCTTTTTTTTTTCTCTGTCATTACCTCCCACACATCTCTGATGTACTGGTTTAAAAATAGGTGTGGACAGTAACACACCATCTATGACTGTCTGTGTAAATGTCATCTTCAGACACGGCAGAGAAAATTTCAGTTTATGTGTATTTAATTAATTTGATCAAAACAGGCAAAGGAGAATCATATTTTTAAGCCTTTAAAACAGTATGTTCAAGTGATTGTTGGAATTTAGTTGTTCTTTTTAAATGTATTTATTTATTTATTTTTTTGATTTTAGTGATTTACTCTCATTGGTTAGTGAGATTTGGATGGACAGCTCCCTGACCTGGAAGTAGAGGATACAGTGGCAAGAATTTTGGAGAGAATTCTGTATGAGGTTCTCTGTATAGTTATAGTGTTTGTACTTTGTAGTGGAAATTATTTACTTACTTATTTACTTAGTATATTAGTTCATAATTAATATTTGAGGCTTGGGTAGTCTCATACGACTATTTTTTCGAGATGAGCTCTCAGGAGCGGCACTGAGCATCGTCATCGTCTTCATCTTTCTACTCCTCAGCTGGACACTCGAGCTGTCGATCCAAATCTCACTAGCCAATGAGAGTAAATCACTGTTAAGCCCGCCCACACGAGAGGCTTGTGCCAGAATGACGAACGTAAACTCGCAGTGAGTAAATGAAAACTTTGAAAGCGTAAATGAAAACTCTGGCAACGCGTTCATAAACCATGATTAGTGAAAAGGAAGCTTAGAAAACTGTTAACAAAGAATGCTGTTTATTTGAAGACCATGCTAAATTTTTGCCACTGGGTTCACTGTTTTCAGTTTCGGAGTGTTTTTCTTCTTTCTTGTTGTATATTTTTGTTCATTTCTTGAAAAATTACGTTCACTACTTTTGGCACAAATTTAATTCCATATAAACTCCAACATCACTTGGGTTTTTAATCCAAACAGTAAAAAGTTTCACCTGTAAAACAAGCAGTTATTTTTATTCTTAAGATTTTGTGTCTTTTTTTGTTAAACATTTATGCTAACTTTGCTCCAGTTTAACACAATTATGGGATTTTTGAAAAGGGCACATTTGCCTTCAAATTAGTTAAAATCGTCATTAGCTTAGATGTCAGAGCTGATCCCACCCAAGTTACGTGCAGATCTTAGAGGTGATTCCAACCAGGTTATATGCAGATGTTAGATTAGATTTCAACCATGTTATTGAAGGATGTTAGATCAGACCTAAATTGGATTATACACAGGTGTTAGATAAGAGCCTAACTGGGGTAATGGGAATATTAGTTTGGATGACATAAGATATGAGAATGTGAGATCAGATTGCAACCAGGTCATACTTATATTTTAGATCAGATCTCAACCAGGTTATATATATATATATATATATATATATATATATATATATATATATATATATATATATATATATGCAGCTATTAGCTCAGATCCTGGCCTAGGTTATAAACAGATGTTAGATCAGATCCCAACAAGATTATATGTTGATTTTAGATCAGATCCCAACCAGATTTATACTCAGATTTATGATCAGATCTCAACAGGTTATATGCGAATGTTAGATCAGATCCCAGTCAGGTCAAACAAGGATGTTAGATCAGATTCCTATTATATGTGAATGTTAGATCAGTTCCCTACCGAGTTATATTTGAAATGTTAGACCCCAGTCTGGTTACAAATCCAAACCGGACTACAAATGAATGTTAGATCAGATCTCAAGCAGGTTACAACTGAACACTTTCTCTGCTGACTCATAGCCTCGGTCACATTTCGTGTTTCATGCGCATCCCAAAGAAGCATGGCACAGGCGGCTCTGTTTTCGTTTTGTGAGATGAGTCAGTAGAACAAACTCAGTAATCAGGACTGAGTGAAAGTGTAGGTGCAGCAGGTCTTCAGAAAACAAAGAGCATCACCTAATCTCACTCCGTCTGTTTTCATCCTCCTCCCCTCGTCCCTCCACTCTTTGCCGTCATACACTTTTTTTCTGCATCTCTTGCTCTCCATTTCTCCGCACCACCCTGCTTTGTAGCCTGTGCAGTGAGGATACATTGGAAAGAAAAGAAAATCCTCGGAACAGTCAAACAAGTCACAAAGCTGAAGCTGCCTTTATGCTTTGACCTCAACCCTTTCTGTGGGGGGTTTATACCTTGTGGATGCGTGCATTAATAATGTACGCCGTTCCTCCCTGCAACTGATATAACCTTTTAACACACGCCTATTATATCTGCTATATAAATGCAGATTTGTACTCACTAACAGCACACTGAAGAAAAAGGTGATAAGGAGAAAGAGACATGACACTTATGAAGCTGCAGGTAATAAATAAGGAATGACCGAATGATTCGAACAGATAGTAGTTATTTTCGCCCCAGATTATTGCTCGTATTTGTATTGTGATTATCCACTAAATTGAATCACTCAGCTCGCAAATTTTGGTCATTAAGGCCCACGCGGAGAAGTTTATTTTTCCTGAACTTCATGAAGTAGTCGTGTTAACACAAGGAGAGCCTTTGAGTCACACTCAAGTGCAATTCATTTAGAAGTTTAAGACCTGGTTGTTGGATCTCAGCAAAATCTTCACCTCAACTACATCACCAAAATGCACAAAAAGCCCTAGCCCAAAAGTGTTGGTGCTATAGAACCCTGAGTACGACACGCGTCCTGGTTGCAAAAATATAGCGCCAGACTATGGTTAATTGTTGGAGCAAGCCAGAATTTGTTTTCTAAAATGTCATGATGTGCTGTTGGGTGCATACTTTAAAATCAAATAATTTGGCAGGAAGAACACAACCCTGGCAACCCAGAAGGCCAGGTACCACAAGCAAAAATCATTTTTTTAAATCACTGTTATACAGTAGATGTTATCTATAATCCTTACACTTCCACTTCCTTTATATGCTTTTTTTTGAGATACTATACTGTATTTTTGTGTACTTTTAAAAATCGTTAGATTTTAAATTCTCTCCATACTGACCATTATACAGCGTATTACCTAAAACATATGATTTAATGTGCCATGATGTAATGGTTTGTCCTGAAATATTCACTGATTTTAGAGAGTTTATTGGTTTCTAGCATGATGTTATCTGCCACTGTCTTAAAATAACATGTTTTACATTGCAAAAGTCATATTTTCATTGCTTTCAGAAGAATTACTGGCAATATTTTATTGATCGATCTTGAAGCCAGACATCAACATGGAGGTTTTCTTTAAAATCTTGAGTAGTGTTGACTTGGCAGTCGTCATACATGCAAATATAAAGTGCAAATTAGTGCACTATTGAAGTCAAGTGAAGTGATTGATGATCTGTTGCCTTATTTGCATAATTGAATGAATTAAAACAAAACTTTCAACACTTTCTTTCTGATATACATAAATAAACAAATAGGTCTATAAGCTTGTTGTAAATAATTTATATACTGTACATATTTTGTATGTACTGTAAAAGCCAGTAAATATTCTAATCTTTAATACTTGCACTGCAGTGTATTTATTTACTGTTTTCTTGTTGTACACCTATGAGTTATTGTAAGGTGTGAGATTTAATCTAGATTTAAACATTTTTACCAAGAATTTTTTTTTACCTTTTTTTTAAATATTAGGAGTACCAGCATTTGGGTTTAGGGCAAGTTTATCTACAAGGGATAACTCTTACATGATTATGATGATCTGAGCTAGAGCGCATTGGAGTAGGAGGAATAAGTGTAATCTGTCCGCATTCAGTACATAGAGGTGACAGCATCTATGGTTTGTACACAACATTTACTAGAGCTTGTTCCGGCAACAAACGAGATGGCTGAAAGCTACGCTTTTCTGCTTTCTCAGCTAAAGCAACACTCAAACCAAACACAAATATAATTAACCTGGCTGAAAAGCCAATTCACTGAAGGGGAAAGGACGTGGGATGTGTGTGGTTATTTTCGATCCACAATATTAACTGTGGATTTTATCTAGGTGAACCTTCTTTTGTAGATTCGCAGTCCTCTCTCTTGTGAGCCAGTAGAAAACCAAAAAGCGAGTAGTTTGCATTTCTGTGTCGATTAACTGCTCATTGGTAATAAAAGCACAGGGTAAAACATGCACCATTTAGTGTTTTCTGTAGTGTACTTAATCATTTTCGTACATTTTTAAAAAATATTTTGAGGTTGTTTTTTTTTTTTTGTTCCTGTTGATCTGAAGTTGTTCTGATGATTTACTTTCACATTCGTATTAAAGGTGTAAAGACCACTTTTGAGTGAATGAAATATTTACCGTATATACTTTATTAATATGTGCAGTATAACACAGACGTGGACCAGACTGCAGTGTGGACATGCATTTATACTGATGTTTGTAATAATTGTATAAAGTAAGTTTATAGACTCATAAACTCCAAACCTGTATGCAGATACCAATACATTTTTATACATTTATGTATAAAGCATGTTTATATTTATGCTGTTGGCATCGCCCCGCCCCGTCTACTGAAATATGCTAGTTTTAGGGTTTTTTTTTTTGTCTTCCTTTCTTCCTGCTTGCATTATCTTGTTAGCAATGTTAACACATTACAACTAGCAGTCAAGATCTAACATCCAGCTCTTTATGGATGTTTTACTTTTCTTGTTAGTCAGATTCTGTTTGATTCTCAATTTATTTATTTTTTTTTTGGGTCTGTGGTTGTTACCGCAAAAAAAGCTGTCGAAGATGCTCTTCCACTTTTAACGCCTTCCACTTTCTCTCCTCTATATTTCAGGTCCGCTCCCTGAAGCAAAGCCTGTCCTCCTGACTTTCCGGAAGCTTCTGTATTGGGGAGAGACGACATCAGCAACATGTTCAGCACCAAAAGGTCAGGGTGACATCACTGTTTTTGTGTTGTTTCTTGTGCACATACGTGAAAGCAAGAAGGAAATGTCACAAACCTCTTGGGCAGGCCTTTTGGAAAGACTAATGCAGCAGATTTCAAAGTGATATTTGAGTCATAGGCGTTATTTTCAGATGTGATTCAGAGTTTGGGAGGAAGACGAAGTCACAGTTGATTTCAGGTCAGAAAATAGGCTTTTCCTCAACTGTCTAAGTGTCTAGGACTGCCTTGAAATTGTGCTCAAACAAAGCATCCACATTCAAACGCTCTGCATCACATGTTCTACTTTTAGCCACCTAGTGTAAGGTAATTGAGATGTGTGTTTCATAATTGTTGTTGCTAAATGACACCCTTCTTGAATATTACTGTCTATACGTTACTCTGTCTTAATCTTCATGCTGCAACACTACAAATACTGTAACATCTGTTTACTGTGAGAAAAGATAGGAACAGATGGGTTCCTCAGGAAACATACGTGTTATAATTGACATAAAGGCAGTCGAAACATAAAAACCTGTCCATTATAACAGCTGAACCTGAAACTTTTAATAGCCGAACACAAATCAGCATTGTCATCACCTAGCAAATATACCACCAACCGTGGTGCATGAGATTCTAACAAAATCACACACGTTCATTAAAGTTCTGACAAGCACAGGGAGGTAATTAAACCTGTGGGGATGCATCATGCTTGGGGAAAACAGTGGTGGGAGGATGTGGATTTGAGGAATCAAATTAGAATTCAGCACAACATTTGCACACATGCTGCTCCACTCCTGTATTTCTCTTGTATTTCTATATGGATGTTAGCATGTTAGTCTTAAACATCACGTTAAAGATGTATTAGGATATCTGGTCAGATATTTGGACACACAGTGACCTGCAGAATTGTTGGTATCCTTCATTAAAATGAGCAATAATAAATAAATGGATGTATTTTCTGGGTATTCAGTAGGTTCCTTTAACAAAAAGCACTTGCCTTTAAGCCTAAAAAAATCAGGGATAGAAAATGCGGACTGAAGAAGGAAATGGTATGTGTTGGTTTTTTTTTGTTTTGTTTTTTGATTTTTTACTTTGCTGTCGAAAACGAAGTAACTTAAAAGTAAGAGAGACCGTTTGAAAATGAAAAGTAAAAAGGCTTTTGTATTAAGAGAAATTGAGAAATATGGAATATAGGTTATTTTATCGCATTTTTAAGATAATCTGACCAAGCTGTCTTCTGTTATGCTTGCAGCTCCCTTTAAAAGGTGTTCATAATTTTATCCATAAAAATTGGGTCCTTGAGATGAGCAGTGTTTCTAATTAAGATTCTAGGTGATTTAAACCTGTTTTTTTTAGCATGACCCTGATTTTGCTTATTTGTAATTTTAATTGCTGGTTTAATTTTTTTCCTATTAGTTAGGATGCAATATAACAGTTTAATCATCTCTGCATGGTATTACTCTGCCATAATATCAAGTGGTGTTTACTCCAATTATATTATATTACCTGATTTGCCAACCTTAAAGCATTTTGCATTTAATCTGTGCAATTTAAAATCAAAGACTGCTAGTATGAGTTGTCACTCAAAAATACACCAAAAGTGAGCCAATCGAAATATGAGTCTGGAATGATTTGCACATGTGTTTTGAACTCTCTGATATTAACTGACACCAAATGGAAACTCCAACCCCCAAACTCCTAACTGCAGAAGCTGAATTTTTGCAATTGCCACTGCCAACAAGCAGTTCCTGACCGCACAGCTGGTACTTTTATTATTATGCCCTACTCTCCTTAAAGCTGAACTGCCCATCTTTTTTATTGTCAGTTCTGATTTTAAAATGGTAAATTGCAAACAAAAAAAAAAAAAAAAGGGGGTGGGGATCTACCATTAGCTTATTTGTGCAAATCACCAGCCATTTTTTTTATGTTGAAAGCTCTATATTTTTCCCCATGGTGATGGGTGACAAAGAGATTTTACATATTTTACACATTTTATCAAAGGCAACAGAGAGCAATTTAATTTTATTCTTTTTCCCCCAAGGATGACAGTTTTTAAAAATTTATTTTAAATACCTTGGTGCCAATCACTGTGGCACATATGCACTTTTACTTTAGAAACAAGACATTTATATTAGAGGAGAAGTACATACTTTGTTTCATATTCAAAGATATAGATTTTTAACATTTTTTTTTCACTTTGAGATTAAAAATTTTATTACAAGCTTGCACTCCTGGAACCTCAGGAAAGTCCTGACTTTGTTTTTGTTGTTGTTGTTGTTGTTGTTGTTTATTATTAATATTGGCTTACACCTCGTGCCCCACTTAATCATGGAGCGTTACCGGAGCCGTCCCTAAGCACACAGACCGCACCTTTAATTAATGGTCCTTCATAAAACTTTAACCAGATCAACAGCCAACAACGCTCTGCCTTCGATTATATCAGAACGAAGTCTGCAACTGAGACAGGACATAATAAATCCTGAAATGCTCTGCCTTACAGAACTGGCAAGGAGTTCATTTAGGGCCTACTGTTTCCATACACTGCTTTTTATTGCTGGACGGAAGGATATTTGTCACCCAGGTTAATTGTTTATACTCATGCACGCTCCTTAAAAAGTTAATGAGAGCAGTGTTAAATTAAATTGCTCATCAACTTTCCCTCTAAAGCTTCTCCCTTCATAAAAATAAGAGACCCTGATTCTCTGGGGTTTGTATAATCACTGTGCTGGAGATAAGCTCAGCTTTAATCAGACTCACCAGTGTTTACATCCCAAAATGGCACAAAACTGAGTCCCTGCAGCCCCAAGCACTAAACTTATTACCAACTCATTATCTTTTATCCCCTCTGAAACTCCGATTGAGACTCCGCTATCTCTTGTTGTCTCCGAAATCCATCTCTGAACTCACTTGCAGTGCCACGTGACCAACTGGCTTCTCCCGTTGCTTAGTCATAATGAGGCAAAGGATGTTGGATGTTCTTGTTATGCGTCCTCTGCCCTCAGCTCAAGCTATTAGCTCAGCAGTGGATGCTAGTTATAACTAGCAGGAAGAGGAAATGTCTAAGCTGAGCTAGCTCTGTGTCTGTCAGGTGACAACCGTGCTGTCAAGCTCCTGGAAGAAACTGCAACCAGAGAAGCAGTTACGATATTAGAGCAGCCCTCATTAGCTGCAGGCTGAGGTCATGGGAATTTACCGTATGCTACACAGTGCCAGATTGTTACAGGGGAAATGACATATGTTAAAGGAAAACACTGTGAGAATCCAAGACTCATAAATTGTTGTGCATGAAGATTTATTTATCGTGCAAACAGAGGAGAACAAGTTAGAGCATAAACATATTGCAGCACATTGTACCATGGCATTGTTGTCTGCTCAAATCAGGAAAGTGTCGATTAATTTTCTATAACTTACATGGATATATTGATATAGTAACACCTCATTCACAAGGACTTGGATCATAGTTAAAAAGCGTGTTACGTATGATTGTTACAAAGCGCTGACACTGGAGACTCCTTCCATAAAGGTTTACCAAACATTCTCCTTGCAGAAAGCCTCACCATATCAGTGCTTATGTTTTTTTTTTTTTTTTTTTTTTTTTTTTAAAGGTCTCTTTATACTTAGGCTGAAATTACATGAGCACCCACTTTTGTGCTGATTATAAAAAAAAATAAAAAAATTAAAAAACAGATGGCACTGATCTGAGACCCAGGATTGGTATCAGGCCAATAGCAGCAAAATATGGTGGATCGGATATCGGAGGGAAAAAAGAATTATTTCAATTCGATCATGTAACAAATGGAAAAGATTAGAATTGGATTTGTAAATATGCAATTGGATATGTTGATATGCAAGGTTTCACTATCAGTATTGGTATCAGAAAAGAAAGTGATATCATGCCATCTCTCATGCCACACACACACTGTAATCATAACACGCTTACCAGTCCCAGCAAGTATCAGCTTACTAGCTAGCATAGCTTACTATCTGGAATAGATTTGGCATTATTAGTAATGAAGAGTAATAAAGATTGGTTTAACTCTGGTGATGAAGAGGTTGTTTGCCTTCATTGTAGCTTTGGAGGCAGAAAATTAAGAGATGAGGAGCTTCGCGTGCCACTAGACAGCACGTAGCCTAGTCGAGAGTTCAACATCACAGTGGCATAAACAGTAATAATGCTCGCTCATAAACTCTTCCCTAAAATGATTGTAGTTTCAATGCGGAATATAAACGGGGGTCAAAGTGAACCGGAATGATCCAGGACCGATGCTCCGGCACCCTCCGTAACTTGGAGAGGATAAAAATTTGAGTTTTCAGTGTGCTTGTGGCATGACGGGCAGCATGAACCACAGAAACAATAAGGTCCATTTGTGTTTCACAGAAAGAAGGTCAGAGCCAGTCATATTTCAGATTTAGCAGGCATCGGCTGACTTGAGATGCGTGGACACTCACGTTTAAATACAAATATTTTCACCAGTGTGTATGAATTCCTAGTAAACTGTTTGTGTGTATTCTAAACTGGCCAGTCCATAGACCGTTTATATGCACGCTGTATATTCCAGTCGAAAGTTATGTACGTGTGGGGAGCTCCTCCTAATTCTGATCTTCATTGTGTATAATTAACCAGATCCGAGCGATCTACAGATCCGTGTGGAGACTGAAATGAGCAGAAATGAACTTGTGCTTGGTTATTTATGTATGCAGGCGAGAGAGGAACTGAGCCCCTGAGGAGCTGCTAAACTCGCTTGGCTTTTTACCCCCTATAAAGACATGCTGGTCCAATTAGGGAACGACCTTGACAGCGTTCTTGAGGAGTTGAGAGATGAGATCCTCTATAAACATTTTCCCATCAGCTGTTTCTTGTCGTCTCGCTCTTATGGTTCGGTTCCCATGGTGCTTTGAAAAGCCTCAGTGGATACATGGTTAATGGATATAAATGGATTTTTGAGTGTGCTTTTGGTGAAACTGACTAGATTCTGGGAGCATTTTGAATGCTGACGTTTGGTAGTGCACCACTCTTATATAATATGAAGCTGATAATTGGGGTCTGACATGGCTTTACCGTGTGATTACAGACTCAAGTGTGTGTGCTGTTGTTTGGTAATTAGCAGTGGCTGTAATATTAGATGGGAGGATAAAACCTAATATCTATCAATAGATTGACAGTGAAACTGTTAGGGTTGATCAGTGCATTATATCATGAGGTCTTATCAATAGCATAATAAGAATGACATGGGGCAAACTATTACACATGCACACTTCCAAAGGCAGATATAAAAATCATAAATGTAGTTGTCTATATATATATATATATATAAGTATTTCAAGGTTATAATGCTATACTATGTTCATGATGGAATTCCTCTGAATATCAAACACGGTAAAGAGAAAAGTTCTAACCCTTTTCTTCGAATCAAAAAACACTAAACATAAAGTTCTGCCATCTGTCCTTTTAGTTTCTCCACCAGACCATCTCCTGCAAGTCTCAGCCCTGTAGCTTCGTACCATTCTGTGTATTTTTCTTATGACCATTGGTGGTGCTGTTGCACTTGGTTTCACAAAAATCATTTTTTTGGTCTTAACACTTTGCTAGCTAATGCTCCCCTATCACATGACAGCTACCAACCAGGGAGGATGGAGCAAACACGTGCTTCCTCTGAGCCACGTGAAGCCAGCCAACTACATCTTTTCAAACTGATGTTCATGCTGCATCACAGGTTGGCGTAACACACTTGGAGGAAAGTGCTGTCTGCCCTCTTCCACATACATGTGCTCATAGATGCCTGTAGTTGGTTAGTCTCAAAGTGATAATGGGGGGGGGGGGAGAGAGTATGCCATCCATCCCACAAGCAATTTTGCTCCCGTGGCTCCTGGCTGTAGATGACTGCGTCATTGTTAGTATTCGAATTCACCATCTCCCAGTGATTGCGCAACTCATTAGCTGCTTTTAGACGTTTGTTACCAGCAAATAATATGTGGAAATGAAATGTTATGCTATTCCAATGTCTTTTTATCTTTGAAAGACAGAAGGCTTAGACCTGCTCGTGCATTTATACCAGCCATTCCCGGTAATGAGATAGACAGAGAGAGAGAGAGAGAGAGAGAGAGAGAGGAGGGAGGAACATGCTGTAACCATGGTGGTTTGCAAGACCCAAGCTGGTAGGAAATGTGGAAGTTTTTTCCTCAACAACTGGTATGTCAGGTAGAGATGTAAAAGATTCAGGTTGCACAGACATGGCAGATGGCCCACACGGCATGAGCTGCACACAGACAGTAAAGATTACCTTGAATAATCAGGCTTAGAGAAGAGGTCGGCTGGAATTAATTTGATTAGACGTCCTGGAGAATCTGAACTCAAACAGCACTGGAGGCACTTATGAGGTTTTCTTATGAAAATGAAGCTCCTTCAGTGTTATATTGAGAATGCTTGTTGTTCAAACATTCTCATGATGTTTCATCAGGCTCTCATGATAGTGAATAGCAACACTCCTCTGAGAGCCTGATGAATATGAATATATATATATATATTATATATACATAGGCAGCATGCCTGTTCCCTAGACAGCCAACAAGCATCATGCAACTCCTTCCAAATGTATCATCACAGATTCAGAGAGATGTCCGTGGATTTATTTACATTTACATTTGTCTTTATATTTAAGTGCGATGTACATAATCTTGTGAGGCTCAAGAGTTCCCAAAAGTTTCTGTTTATAAAAACAGAACTTGTCTTTTTTTGGCAAAATACCATCTACCATCCACATGCATTTGGATTCAGGTCATCACTCCACCCCCAGATACATCTCCAGTGACAGTCAGAATACACCTTTATGCGAGCTATATGCAGCAATGCGTAAGTTGATTTTAGTTTATATGTAACACCATGATCGATTGTTTACCTTAAACAATGGATTTTGAAAACCCTTACTCGTAAATATAAACCATTCCTATTTCATAGCAGTTACTGAGCAATATTCTTTATGAGAACTAACTGAATAATATACCAAGGCTCTGGTTTGCATCTCTTCAAAAAATTGTTTGTATGGGCAAACTTGACACACACAAATTTCCTAATTTTCTAGAAAAATGAATTACTGCACCCTGAAATTTACTCCAGGAATGGCGCAAATTAATGGTGAGTGCAAATTAATACATCCGGTGAGCGTGTATTAAATTTGCGGAATTCCAATTCTGTCAGATGAAAAAATCGAAACGTACCATTGAGAGATTGTTAGAAATGTATTGGGATACCTATGCCTTTCACACTAACATTTTGTTGGAATGATTGATTTAAAAAGAAAAAAAAGATTGGCAAATCACATCACATCTTATTGTAGTGAGATATTGTTGAGCAGTTCCTTACATTAGTAGACATTGTGATACATTGGGAGTAGTAGTAGAAAGCCTAAAAGGAAATTTGATTTGGTTACACATGAAATTGACACCATTTCCCCCTTACACCAAATTTATAAAGAATTAAAGCATGATCACGCACTGTAGCCAGTGGACGGCTGACCGGATGACACTGACGTTAGCAGCTCACACCAAGAGGATGATCAGCTCAGCTTTTTTTTTACTCCAACAAGTTTAATCTTACATCTCTCTCTTGTCTTCTGTGGAAAATTTTACCAAGACGACGAGCTATCTGACATAAGACTTGACTGACTCCTAATCACCACATTGACCAGGCTACTCAGTAAATGAGACTCTCTACAAATACTCAATTACTCAGACTGGATAATAACAGATTAAATGGTTTATTTGTATACAGCGCTGAACACAGACCATTCCAACACACACACACCCTGGG
>CM040996.1:5231638-5249399 GCA_022985145.1 Pangasius djambal | reverse complement strand
CACACACACACACACACACACACACACACACACACAAACTGTAGAGAATACGATGCATTTGCACTACTCAGGTCAAGGTGACGGGCATTGTGATGAGTATGGAGATCTCACTGCTACATGAGAAATTGCCTTCCATTTCCCTTGCACTCATTTTAGGATTGATTCTAGGATTGTTTGTAACATGCCGTTTTTGTGTCTACCAGAGGAGGCTGTTTCCATTTTTCCTTGTGCCATTTTCACTGACATTTTTCTGTCTTTGTCACTGTCGCCTGTCTCATGTTTTCACTCGATCGATTTCTGATCACGATAACATCGGTGGGGACGTAATCGCCGATTCATTCAGTGTCTTCTGTTCTGTTGAGTATATTTCTTTTGATTATGTCTTTTGTTAGATCATTTAAACTTTTAAAAAAATCGTCCAGTGCTATGTGTACAGAGTGTGTAAGCGCTCTTCTCTGTTTTGATGATGACGTGACGTTTTGACAGCCTTTATCTGACTGCAAGCTGTATATATTAGTATATTAGGTTTGTTTTGCTTGTAGCTATTATGGTATGTAACTATCCAAAAAATAATACAATCCTTGGAAAAGCACGCTTAGCTGGCAAGGTTTAAGACATTTTTAGGCAGACTAACTGTTTTTACCACAGCGTTTATTAAATTGGCTTCTTACACAACATGATCTTTGCAGGCAGACAGCCAAGGAAAGGTAAGAAAGGGTAAATATATATATATAAAGCAGACATTTCCAATTGTATCATTGGCAGAAAAACCTAATTTCTAATTTTGGACAAAAGCTGAGTTTTCTTCATCACTCAAATCTGAGAAATCTTAATTGATCTACTAATCAAACCTCGACCTGGTAAAGATAATCATTCTTGTTTTATGATGGTCACATGACTTGTGTATGTATTTCCTACATTTTGTATGCTGGAGATCCAAACCTTGTCAAATGCAGTTTATTGCTACTGTAAAAAAAAAAAAAACATCTTTGCAACCATGTATACTAATGCATGTGTGTTTAAGCCTTTCATCTTGCTATATTTAAGATGTGATGGGGTTGTGAAGTAGGATGGTGTAAGTTGAAGAACTCAATTATAGATCACCTACACGAAACGCTCACAGCAATAACGAGTGCTCTAATGAGTTCCTTTCATCTCTCAAAGTCACTGATTAAAATCTTTTATGATTGCAGCCTCGCATGTTTTTTTTCTTTTCTTTTTGATGATGCTTTTTTTATTTTTTAATGTTTAATAAATCAGCACGTCCCGAAGTGATCTATTCCTCTGTTGAAGTTATTCATAATTTAACAAAATGTTGACACTGGAGACTCCTTCCATAAAGGTTAAATAAACATCTCCAACAGTTATGCTTTTTTATTTGTTAAATAACACATTTTTGTTTATTGGTGATGTTAGAATGAGCGCATTAATATAAATCTGTGATTTGAACTACAGTCATGGCTGCTGTGATAGAAAATGTATCAACACCTTCTGACCAATGAGATTCGAGTATTGAACAGCTCTGTAGTATGCAGGAGCTATAATATTTCATTGCAGTTAAGAATGATGTTGTTAGAGGTTATATAAATTAATGGTCCTGCCAAACGTATGATGTGTGGTTTAAAAACTATTAAACTCAGTGAACATTTGTTCACATTATTATACTTTGTATGAGCCATTACAGTATATAATATATTGGTCAAGTTCTCAATAAATGTAGGCATGACTTTGACTTTGGGGGCCACATTCACGTGGGAGGTTTCGGAAGAATGGGAAGACTTCCCATTGTCCCAAGCTTTAATAAAGGCAATGTGTCATTTGTAATTCCTTATAAACTGATTTTATTAAAGTCTTTATTTTCTTGGATGCCCAGTATGCTTATGTAGTTAGTAGTAGTGGTGGCTCATGCTTAGGCGCAGGTGGGACAGAATCCTACTATATACACAGTATCAGCCATTCCACAAATCTTAATATGAAATCTTAAGAAAGTCACATAAATCACGCCATACATTTTAAAATTCTGTTGAAATACTAATTAGCACTTTTAAGAGACTAGCAGTTTAAAAAAAAAACATTGCTACAGTATTTGAAAGATATAAACTGATGTTCCGTTGATGTCTTGCGCAGTCGTTGGGAAGCGTGCTCACTGCCCATTTAGCTCCTTAGACCCTGCGTCTCAATTCACCTACTTATACTTTTTGTGAAGGAAAAAGTACATACTTTTGAGCGTGTAGCAAAAGAGTTTGCAAGTACTGGGACATACTAGTAACGGAAGAGAACACTCACCGTAAACAGAGCCCTTGTTGCATTTCAGTTTTTCTTCATTCATTATTCCATACATAGTTTATAATTTGCTATTCCTTTGATTTATTTTTCCACATTTCATTTACATCTCTCTAAAATGCGTCCTTGAATTCGGCAAAGAAAACCGTCAAAACTCCTCCTCCCTCGCGCAAGGAGTTGTGGGCAATATTAGCTGAGAAAGTGTCCATGAATCCACACTCCGAAAATCTATCGGAAATAGTCGACCGTCCGGGCACCTTTGGGATGCTCATTTCAAAATACTACGATTTGGGAAACACTAATTCTAAATCTCAGACTATTTAGGATGGATAGTAGGTGAATTGAGATGCAGGGAGAGTTATTACTGCACCTAGTGGTCAAAACCGGGAACTGCAACAAGCACTAATAGAGGCCCATTGGGGCAGGAATCACACTACCCCATTTGAGGGAGGAGCAGCGGACAGGACAGTTAATGACATGATTGCCAGGGTTGCCGTTTTTATGCCAAATTTATTTAAACATACTCTGAGTGTCCATTAAGATCTTGTTTCATAGGACAGAATTGCGATTAAATCGAATATGGTTCCGCAAACAAAATATACGTGCAGGCAGTGTGTCTATGATGTACAGAACCATTTCTATTTATAAGATATATTACAAAGATTGGGGGAGAGAAATCTTGAATGGAAACAGAGGCAGCCAATCCAATCTAGGCCACATTGGAAATCTTGATGTCAGTGGAGCAGACTTGACATAGCGTCTTTGACCGGAGGCACAGCTAGGTCTTAGTGCTATGAACAAGCTTATTATAGTGTACCACAGAGATTAACCTGTCAGCTACAGGCCTTGTTTTTGGCCAGTTAGCATTCAGCCGCTTGTGGATGTGGATGGCTGAGCAGGAAATGTGTTTCTGGTGTGTCAGTATTTTCCAGTTCAGTTCTTTTTCCAATTTTTCCAATACCTTCACACATAATTACAAGGTGAGAGCAAAGATCGTGTCCTGATAATCTTTCATTTATCGTCAGCTTCTTTTTATTTTGGCTGAAATGTTCCTTCACAGTAAAAACAAACCCCTATTTATTTGCCGTATGAATTTGACATTAAATTCGCCAGAGGTTCTGCTTTAATTGGAGGCTCGCTTGAAAGAAGACATCACCCAACATCATGTCATTTTGCTTTAACCACAGTGTGGTCTGCTGAATGCCCTCGCTGTAATAAAATATCTTCCATATCAGTCAAAACTGACACTCTATTCTATGAGCTCTTTTGCTCTCAGAGAAAGTTCATGACACATACATCAGTGTAAAATCAATAATACAAACATCATTACATAACTAAGAAGCATTCATTTATTACACATAGTTGTCCCACTGGGTGATGTTGGTACAAATTCTTATTATACTGCTGCTGTTTCAGTGAGCCCATGGGTGGCCAACAATATTCCAGTAGTCCATAAGTCCCTTACTATGACTGAATTGTTATATGCATAATAAGCGAAATCATACTAATTGAAATAGAATTTAAGCAAAACCACAGAATAATTTAATATTGATTAAGCTTCAATTTCCCAAATACTTAACTCCCTCCAAAAAAAAAGGTTTAGCCCACTGTCCATTGTGCGATTAAGTGCAACGAAACTAGTTGGGTTGCCACTTTACAAGAAAACGTCTGGTAAAAAAGGAGATAAAAGGAAAACCATTTTCTTTTGGAAGAAAGGTGAGTGTTTTAAGTGAAATAGCTAGTAGCACATTCGTTGTACAGGCTTCTGGTGCTTGTGGTCTACCCAGCTAAATTAAATAGCAAGTTAGCTTGTTTTAGCTACTGGGTGCACTTATGCTAATAACAGGTACAAGTTGTCAAGGTACCTTAAGTCATTCCTGTTCTAAAATCCAATTTGGCATTCTGAGCAACAGATCAAAGATGGCTGATGATGAAAACTAGCTAGAAAGCCAATATGTCAATGAAAGTAGCTTAAACAAAAAAGATAAATAAAAAAAAATCATCCTCACAGCTCCAGAATCCTGGGTTCGATCATGAGCTTGGGTTGCAGTCTGTGCGGAGTTTTGCAAGTTCATGTGTTTGTGCGAGTTTTTTCCTGTTCAGTTTCCTCCCACTGTCCAAAAAAATTGCTACAAGTAGGCAGATTGGCCAAGCAAAATTTCCCCTAGGTGTGAATGAGTGTGTGAATGAGTGTGTGAATGAGTGTGTGAATGAGTGTGTGAATGAGTGTGTGAATGAGTGTGTGAATGGTGCTCTGTATCCCATCCTAAATTCTCTCACCTTGTGCCCTATGTTCCTGGGATTGGGTCTAGATCCATCGTGACCCAGATGGAAGGATGGATGTAAGGATGTATGGTTGGATGGATGGGAAGATAAATGGATGGATGGATGGATAGATGGGTAGAAGGATGGATGGATGGACAGAAGTATAAATGAATGGATGGGTGGAATGATGGATTGAATGATAAAAGGATGGTTGGATTGAAGGATAAATGGATGGATGGATGGATTGAAGGATAGACAGAAGGATGGATGGAAGGATGGATGGATAGATAGATAGAAGGATGGATGGACAGAAGTATAAATGAACGGATGAAACGATGGATGGAAGGATAAATGGATGGTTGGATTGAAGGATAAATGAATGGATGGATGGATATAAATGGATGGATGGATGGATGGAAAGAAAGAAGGAAGGATAAATGGATGGATGGATGGATGGATGGATGGATGGATGGATGGATCCCCAAGGGGAAAATTAGGGTCAGGATAAGGGGTTACAGAAGATGAATGAATATTGGATGCCTTTGAATGTCGCATATTACTGATAAACACTGAAGAAGGTCAGGGTGGGGTTTGTTAAAGGTTCTATGTAGAAGCCTGCAGCAGTGTTTCTCTATCAGAAAAGGTAGAAGTGGAGTCTTTATTTGGAAGCTAAGAACTCAGTTACCTAATGAACCGCTCACCCTTGAACAACCCATTTTTTCCACGAGTGTAAAAAGTCTTACAAGAGAGAAAGATTAAAAAAGAGTTCTAAAGGTCAGTAAAAAATTTGTGTTTCAATTTTTGAATATTTTTACTCGTCCTTTTTTCTGAGGTGAGTTATAACTTGTTTAAAAACGCAGCTGTTCATTTTTCTGCTCTAATTGACTTCTGTTTGATTGATTGCACCTTGTTTTCCACACACTACAGTTGACAGCACATATAATTTTCCAATATAAATCTTTTACATTGTCAACATTAAAATACAATATATCATACATGGGTTTTCTTATTTATTTCAAAATACAAACTCATTTTCCGTATGTGAGCTGATTATATACATTCTGTTAATAAGTGCTTGACTGTTTCCTCTTAAGTACAGTCAGTGGGATGTTGTGTTGTCCTAAGCAAACGAATGCAGAAATCAGCCTCGTAACATCGGGTATGCATTTGGATTTGACGTAAGATCTGATGATCTTGAGATGTCAGCTTTAGCATATAAATATGGAAATAATTATTTTCAGTGCATGCTGAATCCAGTGCTCTGTCCCGAGTCCATACTGATTTGTATAACCACATGGAAGGAGGCAGGACACTGTTAATGTTCATGCGTGCTTGTTAGCAGAGCAGAAGTCTGATATTTCAAAGCAAACACAGGCTGTAGTAATCACTAGGTTACATAATAGTCAGGCTTAAGCCTCAGGACAATGTAGGGACAAGGATTAATATGAAAGGTCAGTTTACAGGGCTTCGCATCCAGCGTACTGAATGAACGCTCAACAGAGCTCAGGGCACGCATGAATTATTTTTATCTGCATGTGTTTCTAGTCATGGCAGTGTCAAGGTAAGTCAGGTTTTACTCCGAGATGAGTGGTGTTGTGTTTATGCATAATTATGCCTCCGCCACTGAGTGCGGTTGTCCGTCTGTCCATCCATCCCTCCATCTGTCCATTTGTCCGAGATCCTCATTAGCGCTGTATCTCCAGAGCAAGTGGTTGAATGTTTGTAGGATTTCTATGGAATTATCACTGTAACCAGAAGATGAACTGATTAGATTTTGGATCCAAACAGGGTCAATGTCACAGCAAGGTCAAATGTCTGAAATGTCTGGGTTTTTTTAAATGGCTTCCTTTATGTTAGAAATATATTTTAAGGCTAGTTCTGGCATACAGGTTAGTAACAAGAAGGACTAGACTTTAAGCTGGCCATGTTAGCAAGAAGCCCTCCTTCCTGAAGACTTTCCTGTCAGAAAACCTGGTTACAGCTTTACATCTGACCGTTACAAAGTGCTGACACTGGAGACTCCTTCCGTAAATGTTAACTAAATGTCTCCTTAGAGAAACCATCAGCATATCAATGATTATACTGCATGTTGTTAAATAATAGAATTTGTTAAATAACGGCTCGTTTTTATTCCGTTTATTATTAGGTTTTATGTTGTAAAGTTGTTACTATAGAAACAATGAGGTATTAGAATGAGCGCTTTAATATAAACCCGTGATTTGCTGCAGGCACTTAAAGAAGAGCAATGCATTTCTTATCAGCAAAGTGCTTTTCAAATATTTACAAGGTACGCTCACTCGATATGCAAGAGCTAGCACTCAACAAAGTGTCCTGGTATCAGAAAATAATGAGGAAAAGGTGAAGGATGTACAAACAGAAGGTGAGTCCTGTTTCCTTTATCTAGAATTCTCTAGTTTGAACTGTGCTGCCTTCTCTCCAAGCAAAATTAAAATGCTATAATCCAGGCTGGTAAGTTGCATTAATGTTGTTTATCAGTGAAATAATAATCATCATCATCATTCGGGAAGCTCTCTGCTATCTCTGGTCAAAAAAAAAAAAAAATTTTCTACTTTTGGAATTTCGTAACATCTGAGAGGCAAGTAATACACATTAAACCAGAATTCAGGATAGATATGTAAAGATATAAAAGAATTCTCATATTCACTGTATCAATTTTTTTGGGGGGGATTACAATTTTACTTGTAATTTTTTAATATATTTTTTTTTCATTTGTTAGATTATTATTAATTTATTTGAAATTATTATTTTTTTAAATTATACAGTGGGGTCCAAACGTCTGAGACCACATTGAAAATCTGGATTTTTTTCCCCCTTTAATTTAAAACTGGAAATAAACAGAAAGTTTTAGAATTTTGGAAATTCTAGAACAAAACATTCACAACACAAATTCTTAACTATTCACTATTCAAGATGTTGCACAATTTCTAGGTCACTATTTAAATTTAAGCAAATTTGTGATATTGACTAAATTAACTTTGTACAAAGGTCAGATTTTCCGTGCGTCTTTTCCCTTCCACTGAAGCACGTGTTCCGCTGACACGCAGATGGATCTGATCTGGATCATGGATCCATTGTTTGAACATGGATCATCAGGTTTTACACAAACTTGTGGAGTCTCTGCCAGCTCGAGTGCACGCTGTCATTAAAGCCAAAAAGGGGACGTACCAAGTACTAAGAAATTCTGAAATTCATGTAAAAAATTTTTACGATTTAACTTTTCACTCAGGTTATTGCTGATATCATTTGTAATGAAAACCTTTGTGCTAACACTAAAATTCTGTCATTATATTAGTGACCAGATGGCTCAAATTTCCGTCACACAAATTCCCTCCATCCTCACATCCACATCATTCCTACACCATTCCCCTCTAGTGCCTCTGATGTATATAACCTCTGAACACTTTACCAAACTCATTAATTAGCTGTTAATTATTCACTGATAACCACTAATGAAGATTCATGCCTTAATGAATGAAGTGGCACTGGCAGAGGAGATAGGCACTTCAGAATGTTCTCACAATTTCTCACAAAGTGAGATGAAATCCGAGAGTTTCTATAGTGTGTAGCATCACATACACCCCACAGCATGCCTTCTGTATGTGTCGCTTGGATGTGCTGCGCTCTTTGCCTCAGGGCTTGTTCTGGAAGGAGCGCCTTAAAACGATTTGAATGGAAGCCTAGCGGGCTGCTATATAAAGAAACAGTTGGATCTTGTACACAAGGTTTATTGTTTCTCCCTTCGGGACATGGCTCAGTCATCAGCTGATGTTTTAAAGTGTGAGAAATCATTTAGCACCTACGGCACCCACAGTTTCACTCCTCTTGGATTTGGAGCATTCGGAACAATGTAGGGGGAAAAATCGTCCACAGATCTGTCGAATTATAGATAAACACCATCTCAGACGGCTCCGATCTCCTCCGTGTTGCCAAATATTTCACTTTCGGAAATCGCAGAGAAGTGAAATAATAAATTAGCATCTAAAGCCTCATTCATTCTTGGAGCGTCTTGGAGTTATATCCTTCACCTTTGGAAGGATTTTTAGAATATGTAATCTACAGTATATAACTCTCCTGCTAGCACAACACCTCACACTTCAACATATTGAGAAAAAAATTAATACACTAACAAGACTCATAGCCAAAACATCGGCAAATGACTTTGTCAAGGACGCAAAGACATCGTGCTATTACTATGTGCTTCATATACTCTTTCTTTCTGTATTGTGTAATATGTTATTACATGATGTCAGCTCCCACTTTTTAGCCTGCTCAGGTAAGGTTCCAGGCAACTAGTTGGTCTGGCTTGTAAATTTATCCAACTTTGTCCACCCCTGCCATGTTTAAGGATCCTCCTGTAGACTGGGTGCTTGTGTAAATAGAAGTGAAAGGAATGTAATAGTGACTAAAATCAAAAAGAAGAGACAGTCGCGACTCTATTTGCACCCAGGTGAAAATAGTATCGGCCATGTAGCACATACACAAAAAGAGTGTAATAGAATTGGGACTTTTTTTTTATCCAGCTACTTAAACATAGCACTCAGTAATGTTGACAGTTAAGTACTAAGAAATTAAAACCATCAACCAGCTGCAATAGCGAGTAGAGTAATTATTCTATTGTGTCATTTAAACCACTAGAAAGTTTTAGATTGGAGCCTATGGGTTTGACAATGACAGAAATGGGTACAAATAGTGAACGTCGCTATTTTCACCAAAGTGCTAATAGCACCCGTGAGTAAATATATAAATAAAGGAATGTAGAAAGGAATGAATGAGGGTCAAAGGACTGAACTCCAGTCAGTGTATCATCTAGTGTCTGCATCACAAGCAGGAGAAAATGCATCTCCGAACTCCGTACTCAACTTTCTTCTTCTTGCCAAGGGCTAGAAAGAACCAAATTTCAATTTGCCACCTACAAAACTGTAATCTTCCCCTGCTGAGAATTTAAAGCAGGAGGTGGGCAGAGAGGGAGGGGCAAAGAGAGCCCAAAAAGAGTGTCTTCTGGTAAAGAACAAAAAGCATGGAAAAAGTACAAAGATAAACATGAGTAAAAATGCATTAACCCGCTAAGTGAAAAGATTTCTCACAGTGTTTATAGAGTTGACTCTGTAGCAGAACATAGCTACTGTAAATATATTCAGCTGCTGTAAATATATATACTGCATGTAAATAAATGTGCATACAGTATATATACTGTAAATATATTCAGTATATATACTGTATGTACATTCACCACCCCACTTTAGTAGGAGCCTTTGACCATGACATGGTTGTTGGTGCCAGACAGGCTGACTGGATTACTTCAGAAACTGCTGATCTCCCAGGATTTTCATGTAAACAGTCTCTAGAGCTTATACAGAGTGGTGAGAAAAGTAAAAAAACATCCAGTGAGCGGCAGTTCTGCAGCCGATGAGAGAGGTCAGAGGAGAATGACCAGCTGACATGAAGGCTAACTCAAACAACCACTCTTTACAACCGTGGTGAGCAGAAAAGCATCTCACACTGACCCTTGAGGTGGATGGGTATATATTAATAAGTGAGATGAGTGCATATTAATTCATTCATCTTGAGAAAGTGCTTTATCCTGGTCAGGGTCATGGTGGATCCAGACACTATCAGCAGTTACTATATAAATATACAGTATGCCATTGCAACAATCAAGCAAACTGTGTGTGAACAGGATATTCAGCTTCAATAGTAGATTCAGACTTTAGTCCATACTATATATATTCAGGTACATAAATCATTCTTTTAATTTACAGATGATAACAGAAGAGAAATTACAAATCGCAGAGCAGTGAAGTCACCAGGTCTGGCATCATGGGTATTTTTAGATTACTCATACAAAGATGGAACTCTGGCATGGGAAAATAAACAAACAAGCAGCCTATTGATTTGTATTCTAGGCCGTGGTCGGTAAGCCTTTTTCGAGCGGCCCATTTTTCAAGCCCAGCCCAGGACTATCATCTCAGGCCACCCATGGCAAACAGACCAGAATACAGATGCTCTACCGGGATCTGTTTATTACTGAAATCCATCTGCAGCAAAGATTTTAGTCTTATAGTAATAAATTCCATGGAAGTACACTTGTCCTCTATTGGTCTGCTTTATCGACCTGCTGCTATATGTAAATATATTGCAATATATAGTCACTTTAACAGACTGTCGCCCCAGTAGCTCAGGTGTATTTTTAACGCAGAAACTGAAAGAACTGAAAGTTGTGGCTGATTGGATCATTTAAAACATGTTATACACTTGCTGATAGATAATTGTCATGTAAAATATAATAAATTCCGTTATCATGTTACTGTTTTATCAACACATATAGATATAGCTATATATATATATATATATATATATACACATAATCTAGACAGAATTCCAGTGACTCCAGCCATATTAGTATATTTTGCACAGATGTCATCACTGGGTCACAGGGTTCAGAGCCAGTCAAATTGCAGTTTTCAAGATCCTGAAGCTTGTGGCCAGAAAAGTGTACAAAAGATATTAGGCACAATTCCAGTGACTCTGGTCCAATTAGTATATCTTGCTCTGAAAATCTCAGTGAGTCACAAAGTTCAAAAGTTTGGATGGTACACGGACGAGCCAAACAAATTGTAAGTTTCATGATCCTGAAATCTGTGGCCAGAAAAGTGTACAAGATATATCAGATCCTTTGTGGCCCATGGGTAGAGCGTCTGAGGCAGTGACTAGTTGCAGACAGACTATATAACCACATAAACCAAACTTCACTTCACTGTAATGCACAGTGCTGGTAAAAATGCCTGTTAAAAATATACATAAAAATAAAAAGAAATACTGCCTGAGAGAGCAAGCAGTTTGCCAGGAAACATAAACACTATTGAGTATTTCTACAAGTTCACATGGCAATTTGATTATGAAAGGAAAGTGAATAAGATGTAAAGTAAAAATTCTAAATAAGTGAACAAAATGCTGAGATGGTAAAGGGGTTACAGTTAATTCCAGAAAAAAGGCATTGTAATATTAACTGATTGAACATCAGAGGGGCAGCGCCTCTCAGAGCGGCACATTTTCTCACACACAGGAATACCTAGAGGGCACTTCATCTCATTTTTTGCATATAAGGGAGCCTATACGGCACTGCATCTCGTTTTCTCATTTATTGGGCAGCCAGTAGGACACTTCTTCACGTTTTCTCCACTGTAAGGACACACTAGAGGGCACTTTATATACCATAGGGGCAACCTAGAGGGCACTTACAACTATTTTCGACCATGTTGATAATGGGGGACAGTCGAGTCTGCCAGTGCAGCCAGCCGAAATGGTACACAGGATTTACATCAGGAGATCAACTGAAACATCCAGATGGTTTATTGAACACTTAAAGAAGACACTTAAAACTAAGCCCCTGAAGTTCAAGGTAAATGTTTCAAATTAAATTACCACAAATGCATATTGAATTACTAACTTTGTTAACAGTATCCTTTATACATTTAACTCAGTCACTGCTATGATAATGATTGCACATGAATTGCTTGCCTATAAGCTTTTGTGAGCTTTCTGCAGTTGTGGTTGCTTTGTTCATTTCATGTGATGCTTTTGTTAAATTACCGAACTTTGGTTAATTAGGTTCAGCCCAATTAAAGCCTTTTCAGTGCCAACTGATATATAAATGATTACTTTTGGATAATGCATACAGCACACACTTTATTATGTTGACAAAAATAAGCCAGGTGCAACATTTTTCCTGGTGTCTGGTGAATATTAATATAAAACCACCTTTATCCTCGAAATACAGGGTTATAATTTAGAGACACTTTGCTGTTATTTTGACTTGGAAATTGGTCTCCATATTGCCAATTCTATCGACCTTCCACCTGTTTTATTTTTTTTTTCAGTATTTAGTACAGTATATCCTACATGCCTACATACTGTCCTAATCTTTGGAATACTTTTCATTTCACCCACAGTGTTCCCAATGCTTCATAAATGTTGGCCTGTTTCGCATTCTTTAGTTTAATTTGGGATCTGAACTTGCCTATGGAGAAAAATCTCTATGGAGAACAAAAGGTCAAACCTCTGAACCTTTAAATGTTGCTTTCTTCACCTTCTTTACACATGAAATTATTTATGTAATAATTCATAGCAAATCACTCGCAAGATGGCGACTAACTGCATGCACCATGCATCACAAGCAAATGAACATGTTGGGATCAGGAATAAAACGTGTAGCGATTAATCTTCAGGTTTAACTCTTAACACGAAGGAGTCATCTTTCTTTCTCTCTTTCTTTTTTCTCTTTTTCTCTCTCTGTGTCTCATTCAGTGCAAAGCAAAACATGACAGCATTACTCCAGGAGAGACGCACGAGAGACGTAGTACAAATACACATAAACGTGGAAAGTGGAAACATAACTGGCACAACATTGAGTTGGAGCCTCGTCTGTATACGCTCACTTTGAGGTATAAGCTGGAGCTGAAATCATGGCACATTTTGATATCAGGGGCTACATTCGTCTCCCGAACCACCAAGAATTTACACGAGGCAAGAAAAGTTAAGGTTAGAATTAGAGCTGGGGTTAAAGGTAGTAACGTTTGTATGTAATCACTGTAAACGATTCATATAAAATAAAAGGTTTTGCACATTTGGTATGAGCTTGAAACTGTAATGTGCAGATATACAAGGCTCGCCTCACCAAATTCATCACCTCTTTGAAATCTATGAGCAATTAAAGATTAGCTATAATGATTTCAATTGATATAAGGTTAAAAATTAGTTTATTTGCCTCTTTTTGCTCTGTTTGACCATTTGCCCGTTGAACTTCTCCAGTTTAGGTCTTGTATTGGTTCCTGTGCATTTCCGGTTCACTTCCTGGTCTAATGACCCTGCTTGTGGTTTTGTAAAAACTGTTTTTGTAAACTCTCCAAGCTTGCATCCTCATACTGAGTGTCACATAAATGATACATAATCCATCCTGAAAACTGCATGACTATAGTAGCGTAGAATCCACAGCGAAAGGAAATATGAAAAAATGATCAAAGCAGTTCTGCCTTCATGCATTGTTGACTTGGGCCTGGTTTGTTTGTGTGTGTGTGTGTGTGTGTGCGCGCATTTTCGATGTGGGTCACAGTTGGCCGTGGGTGAGTGTGAGTCCATATGTGTGGAGCATTGTGTTTTCTCTGTTAGTCATGGCTGGTGCTGGAGCGATAAGTGGTTGGTGTGTGTATGTGTGTGAGAGAAAGAGAGAGAGAGAGAGAGACAAGGACACAGTGTGCTTTTGAAGAAAAAGACATGGACTCTCACATGTGAAAGGTAAGACAAATAAGACAGGAAAACGAGGCATGCTAAGATTCAGACAGAAAGGGGATAAAGTGGGGAGACAGACAGACGGTTAGAAAGACAGATAGATAGACAGACAGAAAGAGATCCAGATGGCCATGGGGCTACTACATCAGCTGAGATTCTCTACTGATTCTGGACGAAGCCCAAACTCACACACACTACACAGTCCTGCACTCCTCCTGTTAAACACAGCCCCGGGGTTTTACTCACCTCTTCCATCCTGTGCGTACACACACACACACACACACTCTAAATACTCCCCGCTTCCTTACTAATTACTCTACTCCAATGTACTGTTGCATAAAGTATAACTTTTCTTACTTATTATGCTTCTTTATTCCTCAGGATCAAGATGACTTGATCCTCATCCAGCCTTACAAGCAAACACACAAACATGGATCTCTCTGTCTGTCTGTCTGTCTGTCTGCCTCTCTGTCTGTGTGTCTGTCTCCCCATGGTACCCCGTTTCTTTCTGAATCTTAACAGTGCCTCTTTCTCCGGCTTATTCGATCTTCCACGTGTGATTTCATGTCTTTTCTTTAAAAGCACACTGTGTCCTTGTGTCTCTGTCTCGCTCTCTCTCTGTCTCGCTCTCTCTCTCTCTCTCACACACACACACACACACACACACACACACACACACACACACACACACACACACACACAGACCCTGCTTCCTCACATATCCCTCCCTCCTTTCCCACAAGTACAGTTATATAAAGTATAATGTTCTTGCTGTTAGTCTCAGTTGCTTTATCCTCGGCTTGGCCTCAGAGTACCATACTAACCGGCTCAGAGCGGCTTGCGTGGCCCGATCGTCTCCCTGCTTTCCTGCATCATCGCTCTCTGGGTTACACTGGATAAATACATTAGCCTATTGGCACACCCTCCTTAAGAGCAGTCAGATGACTGAGTTTCCTTTAGCTTGACCATTTCTTCCGGACTTGTGTGCCAAATAAGGCTGTTTGCATATTAATTGGGAATTTTGCTGTCTTCCTGCAAAGAAGACTTGTGTTTTATCTTCACACATCCTTACAAGCAATAGCAGAAAATGATAAATGTACCATCAGAATTGAGATTGACACAGATTGAGCAGAGAGAGAGATTGTCAGTGCGTCTGTTCGACGGAACGTAGGAGAAAACAACGACGTTTTGAGTGACATGAGTGAGGATTTGGGTGTGTTGCTATAGACAAGCATGTGGATGGTTTGTCTTGTATGATTCAGTGAGCAGAATCCAAACATTTGGGATTTATTTAAAAGATACAGTGGCATCCAAAAGTTTGAAACCACACTGAAAGTCTGTTTTATTTTTTATTTAAATTGGAAATCAACAGAAGGTTTTAGAATTTTGAAATATTTAAAAGAAAACAAGTAAATGTTCAATATTGAACATATTTAATATTCAAAATTCTGCACTATTTCTAGGTCCCTGTTTAAATGCAAGGTGTGATATTGGCCATGGTAACTGCTTTGTACAAAAGATCAGATTTTCCTCAAACCTAATCTCTTCCATTGAAGCACGTGCTCGGATGAAACTCTGATGGATTTGATCTAAAATTGGATCACAGAGTCCATGCCAGCTCGAGTGCACACTGTCATTAAAGCAAAAAGTGGACATACCAAATACTAAGAAACTCTGAAATTCATGTAAATATTTCAAAGATTCTACTTTTCACTCAGGTTGGTGTCAATAATATCATTTGTAATGAAAACTGTTGTTTCACTAGTGTTCTCCGACCTTTGGACCCCACTGTATGTCAGTACATATGCAAATGGTAAAGTTTTCTGTACTCACAGTTGACTTACTGAGGGGGTTAACATGATTTATTATTATTTTTTTTTGTTTGGTCTATTTATTTTTTTCTGTCAGTAATAGCACATCCTGAATTGTTTTATTCCTCTTTTATGTGACAGCCCGGTTGAATCAGTCTTCTATTCATTTCGATTGTAATTTTCTATAACAGCAGCTCTGACAATAGTTGCAGCAGCAAAATAGTGGTCTAATTTTTATCGTTTCTATAGTAACAGCTCATTCACAGGGACGTGCATGGTGTATGCGCCACATAATCTAAGACTAATAATAAACAGATTTAAAACGTGTTGTTCTTTAGCAACGTATAATCATTGATATGGCGATGTTTTCGGTAAGGAGTTTTGTTTACCATTTATGAAAGGAGTCTCCAGTGTCCGTGCTTTGTAACCGTCAATAAGGACAGGAGTTTCTCTTTTTTTTTATCTCATAAACTTCATTAAAGTGTTAAAAAGAGAGAGTGATGAGGGAAATGTTTACAGTAGCTGTAATGATAAGAGGTTTTTTTGCAGACATTCCACAATGTTAAATGTAACTACAAATTGATGAAAAGTATGGTGTTATGTTCTTTAATTAATTAAAAAAACCTGTAATTGTTGGCAAATTGCTGTGGTATGTAAGGAATAACATAGAGCGGTTCATGCTGTTATGGGAAACAGTCAACTTCAGAGTGGGAACTGGAGCACACCGCTGGATTTTGGGTTATCACATTCTGATCTGATGGTATTTTTCATAATCAGGCTGTATAAACTGCATTGACTTTGTATATGTCAATCATACAGAGGCTTCTGGAGGATTCTAATACAGTAACATTCATAATGTGAGTTTCTCTGGCACTGAATATTGTCCTCTCATGGGTGAAGAACATATTCAATAGAGATGGCACTGAAGCTGTCACATGTGTCTCAGCAATGTGTTAAACGTGTGTGTGTGTGTACTGAGCCCCAGTCGAACATGACCTGCTTACTGTGTATCAAGATCTGGAAAGAATCTTAGTTCTGAACTCAGCACTTCAGGACAGTGAGCTTAATACTTTGAGGCTAATCCTGCTTCAGCAGAAAAAGTGGATTTGGCTCTTACAGAGTCAACATATTTAATCAGGCTGGCACACAGCAGAACCTCAGTTAGCTCATCCAACTGCGTATTTGTTCATCCGTCTGGCTGCCCCTTCCTTTTAAAGCTTATCTAAATCTTTTTTATTGAATAGCTTGTTTCGTTTGATATTGGATTGATATTTCAATTTGAAGTGTTTATACATTTACGGGTAACAAGACCTTCATGATGACTAACATAACCCTACATAAACATGTCTAAAGGTTTATTCTAACAGACGTCATCTTGATATCTTTTTGAAGTTAAGTTGAATTACTTTACTCAAGTGATGTAGATTTTGATAACGCTATTTGAACAGTACTAGTATAGGACATTTATAACACACTCCTAAGCATCTTCTGAGAGATTTGTTGAGATGAATGAGAGAAATAAATCTTTTAATGTTGATAATGGATGGACTGAATGAGATTGTTAGTGTAATTTTTTTTATCCTTATCCTTCAAGTTATTTGTTTTTCATTAAGAGCACATTAACGATTCTTTGAGAAGTACATTGTTGCTTTGTAAAAAATCATCCATTTGACTGGATTAATTTGTTTTGAAACATTGCTTATCCCAATAAAGTCCCATCTTATTATTGAGTTATTTATCTTAAACTTTTCTAGCAGTACACTGGCATTCCATTCCATAATGGAAATTAACTTATTGGACATTTTCAATCAGTATAAACAACTCATTTTATTGCCGCAAGTCTGTTTTAAGATTAGTCAGGGTGCCGTTGGGTTTCTGTGTGTAGAGTATCATGACTCTGTGTTTAGCTGCTGGTGAGCAGCGTGATGGGAAAGGGGAGGGGTGTGAGCCCCCTGTTGGGAAAACAATTCACACCTCTCCACAGTAGCACTGGTACAGAGATAAAACAGACAGCACAACTAAAGCTTTTTGAAAGTAAAATAACGTACAAAACTGCAACAATAAAATTATAATATTTAAACCTAGGTAAAAAAAAA
>CM040996.1:5215641-5231538 GCA_022985145.1 Pangasius djambal | reverse complement strand
TTTTTTTTTTTTTTTTTTTTTTTTTTTTTTTTTTTTTTTTTTTTTTTTTTTTTTTTGGCCTCTGATAAGTGTAATTACTCAGTAGCTGCTATGAATTATTCAGTCATTAAAGTGAAACTGACAGTACAGTTATGGAGGCAGGTCTTGGGATTTGAAGAAAAATGCTAACCTTCATTTTAAATGTCTGACACCTACATAGTAGGAGTGTAACCGAATATGAATACATTATTCAGATTGAACAGATAATGTGTTCTAAATGATTTACAAATACACTATTGATTTAGCTTGCCAGAAAGCTTCAAGGTGGGACTCGATGTGTGCATCTGAACTGGAATCCCATAGGACAAAACAAAAAAAAACAAAACAAGGTTTTTACTTTCAGTGGTTTGAAAGCAAACAGGGTTGCCAGGTTTCAGCAAACATCCCTATCCCAACTGCACAAAAAGAAACTGAAACCAGCCCCAAATTTTGGGCATAGGAAAAGCGAGACACATTTCTTCTTTTTCTCAGTCTTTGTGTGGGGCGGAAAGTTAACAGTGGTGCACACGCATTGCTGATGTATTTATAGAGTCGCCGCTCCATATATTCTAGTTTGTGGACACCTGAATAAAGTCCATTCTAATAAATAAAAATCTTTATAAAGAAATTGCGTAATTTTTCGATTGCATTATGTAAGAACAAAAACATATTCAAGAATCGTTCATAAAGGGTTTTTTTTTTTTTGCTTTTTGTTTTTTGCAATATTGCCCAGGCCTACAGGGCAGCAAATCTCTGCTGGGGTCTCCAAAAAAATTATTATTCAATTAATTTTTAAAATATGAACTTGTGTTTTTGGAAAGTTGTCCGTTGTTTTTGAAATATAATCTTCCTGGAAAATCATATGGACATTATAATGAAATGCCACTTAATGGACCCCATTTAGACTCACAGCAGCACTGGGTTCCAGCTTCATAGTAGATTCTGGTAGCGTGTCCAGTGAGTTTTCTGACCATGTAACAAACCAATAAACGAAAGTCAATCTGAGAAGATATTGATATTATTAGATGGATATTGTTGTCAACCAAAAACAACAGTTCTCTGATTGGGGAAAGACATCATTGTTTTTGAAACGTAGTTAGCCACATTAGAGGAAGAACATTTTTACAGAGCTTCTGGTTCAGGAGTTGAATAAAGTTATGTTCTGCAAACTGATATTTGTTGTCATAATGCACGAATGAATAATGGCATTTCCGGTCAAAGACCACGCCCACTTCTGGTTTAAATCTGAATACAAAAACAGAGGAATATTTGGAATACCAAACCGATAGTGGCATTGCATTATGTCCCTACTAAACATACAGTGCATTTCTCCAATTAGTATTAGTTAGTAGTTATTTTAGGAGCTCTATGAGAGGAGGTCTGACCTCTTAGTGTACACCCTAAATGACATTATCTTTCTAATTTTGGAGATCCAAAATCCATTTTGCTAACAGAACCCTGAAGGATTCAGTCCCGTTAAGTAATTTCCCTTTGCATCTTCTTCTTTTTCCACCTCTTTTATTTTTTATGCATTCTCTTTGATAGTGCCTCTAAAGACCATTTTGGTCTGAAGCAGTGCTTGGATTCAAATCACAGCTCTGAAACAAGCAGTTTGCAGGAATTAGCTTTTAAAGTGCCTCTAGCTCAGGCATCTCGACTGGATGCAGCACCGACGAGATGCACCGTAATTGATGGCACTCGTAATTGAAACTAAAAATAGCCAGCTAGAAACTAAAGCTTAAATTCAATTCTCTGCTGCTTCCCTGATGTGCACATCTGCTGCTTCATAGTAGTAGACTTGTATAATGCTTCGAATGAAGTATGCAGTTTAAATAATCCACTCTCTTTGACTTTAATGGTGCCTGACGGTATGAAACGCTGCTCCACTGGTTTTAAGTAAAGTAATATTTTAATGTCTGATCCCAAATTTAGTTGTCAGCAGTCAAGGATGTTTGTGAATGTGCGTGTCCTGTAGAGCACAATTTATAGCTTCCAAAGTGAGATGCAAGGACACTGTGTGTGTGTGTTTGTGTGAGTCTGTGTGAGTGAGTGAGTTCTGGGAAAAATTCTGTGATGAATGTGTGGTGTCAGAGTGCTGATGCAGAAGTGTCTCACTCAGACAGACAATGTCAGGAAATCATAAAAACATGAACACGCAGCCAAGATAGCTCATAGCAAAATCACCTCAGACTTCAGGTTCAAGTGCTGCGTTCACAAATAACTGTCAGAAAATGATAATAAAATCAAATAAACTAAAAGCATTGGATACAGTGTTCTATTCAGTAGCATCTCGTTCATAGAGGCATATATATTATCCGTTCAACAAATGTTAATCTTCATTGTCGTTATTCACATCTTGAAACATTTTGAATTCCATTGACGTACTGTTTTCCTGATTTGAGTGACCAACAATGTTACAGAATGTTCCCATTTGTCAGATTCCACTGATTTGCTGACCTTTATAGATGTTACACAGTCGTGGGGCAGTGTGCTAACTGCCCCATTTAGAGTCGTTGAGTTGTTATTGCACCTAGTGCTCAGAAATGGGAACTGCAACATCCGGTCTGTATCAGACACTACAGGGGAAAGATAATAAATAATCAGTTTAATGGCCTCAGTCTAGGCCTAGGCTTAATATGTCTCCAATAAAGTGGCTCCATAACATGAAACCAATCCATGAAGGAATGAAGCAGCAATAGCAGGGGCAAGTAATAACGTGGCAGTAGCTTCTAACACCAATCACTCTAATAGACTAAAGCTTTTAAAGCCTCAGTAAAATTCCCACCACCCAAGAGCAGATAAGCAGAGAGGAGACTCAGAGCTGCTGGAATAACCTTCTAAATGAAGATATCCATCAGACTGAAGATTGTTACTATTTAACAATAAGAATAAGCCTGCTCACTATTTCCTGATTAAACACTGAGGCCACTAACTGTTTTTATTTTATTAGTTAACAACAGCTAGTAATTTTTTACGTTGAAATTATATTTCTGAAACAAGAATACACAATTTAAATAAAACTGCTCTTATTGAGTAACACAGATAATAGACAACCACACTGTTGAGTAGTAGAGACAACATCAAGTGTTAGTCATTAAGAAATGGCAATAATTCACACTGTGTGTTAGCATCCTATACTCTTGGGGAAAAAACATGTGTTGTTTATCACGGTCACTTAACTATACATGAATGTAATAAGTATCTCTTCTGCTGTTCAACACAGAGCAGATGCATGCATAGTTTATATAATTTTATTGCAATTTTATAATGAACTTTGTTACAGCTAATAACTCGTTACGTTTATTTACAGTCCCAGCTTCAGTTTTGCAGCATTCATGACCATGTGAATGGTTAATTAAACAAAAAATTAACCATTACAGCCACAGCCACCTCCTAACCGGCTTCCGATGTTATTTTTTCCGCTGTAATGATGTCACTTGTACAAAACGCACATTACATGTGTCTGGCCATGCCCACTTCTTGCCCTCCGTCAAAGCCACGAGTGATACTTTCGGCAATCAGTGAAAGTTAGGGGACACAATAGGATGATGGCACGTTACACACGATCTCACAAGCCTAGCACAAAGCATTCTTCAGTTTGTCCCTCTGGGACTTGCGTTTCAGAAAGGATTCCAATTAAAACTTGTTTAGGAAGCTAGAATGCTTTCTTACCTTTCCTTCTCAATGTGTTACCACCAAGGGTGCACCTTTTTTTTTAAAAATAGTTTAAGGTACATAATTGGACCTTAAATTCCACTGATGTACCTTTAAAACTTTACTCTAAAAGCTGTTTAATGATACACCACATTCACCTTCCCAATACATTCATGCATACAAAACATTTACACTACCATTCTAGCAAATTAAAAAAAAAAAGTACAGTTTAGTACTTTATTTCTGCCAGTGTGCCAAGAAAATGTTTCCTTTAGCACCCTAAAACTTGGTTTTTGGTTTGTACTGCTGGGAAAAAAAACCCCTGAAGGTTTTATGCAGAAGCCTAGAGCAGAGGATTTTCCTGTTGTAGAGGGTTTCATGAAAGGTAGCAAAGAATTCTTATCTATCCAAAAGTGCAAAATGACTCCGTGGTGGCTCAGTGGTTAAAGTAATTGGTCTACTATCATGAGTCCTTGAGTGTGGTCCTTAACCTCATTTGTGTCTACACTGTAAAGTCACTTAGGATATCAGCCAAATGAGTAACATGTAAACGTAACAAACAAAAAAAAACCTTTGAAGATCCCTTTCTTATAACAGTAAAAAGGTGCTAATGGCCATATTTAATAGGTACACCTGTTCACATGCTCATTCATGAAATTATATAATCAGGTCAAGAGCTTTGTTCAAATCAATCATTAAAAATGTGATCTCAGTGTCTTTGAGCATGGCATGGTTATTGGTGCAGGACAGGTTGGTTTGAGTATTTCAGAAACTGTTGATCTCCTGGGATTTTCACACGAGACAGTCTCTAGAGTTTACACAGAATGGTGCGAAAAACAAAAAGCATCCATTCAGCGGGTCGAAACACCTTGTTGATGAGAGAGATCAGAGGAGAATGGCCAGATTGGTTTGACCTGACAGGAAGGATACAGTAACTCAAATAAGCACTCTTTACAACCGTGGTGAGCAGAACAGCATCTCAAAATGCACAACACGCCAAACCTTGAGACTGATGGGCTACAACAGCAAGAGACCTCATCAGGTTCTACTCCTGCCAGCCAAAAAACAGTGAGTGTATGTGTGTTGGTTGAACAGGACATTCAGATACATTTCCAATGTCGTATAACAATTTCATAAGATTTCATAACTGATTAAATAAACATCATCCTTGGCAGTGAACACAGACTTCTAAAGAAACACATAACAAATGCAGCTTTGACTCAGGCTGCCATATTTATGACCGTTGCTGTAATCTCTCAGTAACAACAGTCCAACAGACACTAAATCAATGCTAAGCCTGGAGATATTAACCAGTTTACAAATCACTGCTAAAGACAATGGTGTAATCTCTATATATGTTAATCCAGGCAGTGGCCCAGGCATTGGGCCTCAGGGCAAGCACATACAAAAGTTATATAAATCTCTTACCCCTCCTCTGCAAGGTGTTCCATGTGACCCGGTGTTTACTGCAGAGTTAAGCTGCTTCTTGGGGAGCACAAGGTCAAAGCATCCATCACATTTCAATAGTTTGCCTCTTTAGCAGTAGGTGTCCATTTATGTGTGCAATTAAGATATGGAGCGAATGGAATGGGAACTAAAATGACTTTTTTGTACTTTTCCCAAAGACCATTTTCTAAAACAAATTCCACCTTCTTCTTACTATGTCAAATGTCCTAATAATAATTATCTATGTACTGTAAATCATTTAGATGTTAGTAATGTCGATTTTTTAAAATATTCATTAAAGTGAATCGGGCCAAGTACATTTCACTTTACATTGGAAAAATAAATTTTTCTTGGGGCCACATAATCAGATTTCATCAGACTCCTTCATTGCTCGCACACTCCACAGGGAAATAATAGAGAAATCAAACTCATTTGAGAATAAGTCCATGTTTCTTTGTAGATCATAATGCAATGGGAATTTATGTTTTATTCCAGAAGAGCAACTGTAATTAAATTTCAGGGAGTTCATTCTGTACTGGGAAAGTCAAATTGTTAGTACGAGTGAGTTTTCTTCGTATCAGTCATTGGGCCCATGGTGGGATTTTTACCATGTTTCCATGCCAATTTTTTTTTTTTTTTGCAAAATTGTCTTTTTATCAGCTTTATTTATGCCCAGAATAGGCTAGACAAAATGAAGTAGACAAAAGACCACAACACCAACCAAACTACCAACCAAAGTCTGTAATGACGACTTTTTCGCCCTACATAAGATCATGGTCTAACCAACTCTAGGAGAGTGGAGTGGATAATGGAAAATGTTTTAGTTTATTGTTAGTTATTATTAGTCATGTAGGTTTTAGGTTTAAATAAGCATATTGGATGGCTGAAGATTCCATCATCTCTCTGCATGAGCTGGGTGTTTGTGATTTAGTCAGGAAAGACAACTGTTGAGGGGGCTAAAGCAGTTGCATCCTATGAGCCCTTAACTCGAGAATTTTGCTCAAGTTTGGACTCCGTTACAACCAATACTTTTGAGAACTTGGTCTCTTGGTGATGACTTTATCGCCTGCCACCATCTGCTGCAGAAGACACTGTTGAGGACGAAGTGAAAGTTCTCTCACATTGAAAAGAGAGAAAAATGAACTAGGGAGAGAAACCGAGAAAGCTAGCGAGTTTCATTGTATGTTTTTGTTCTTGGTGGGGGGCTGACCAGTAATGATAGACTCTCAGTTGAATTAGAAAGCCATTGAGTCTCTCTGCAAGTGGTCCCACTTTCACCATTCAGAGCTCTGTTATTTCTGCTAATCTAAAGCTTCTAACCAAGAGAGAGTTTTTCTACTGTTCGCTCCAGTTCACTGCTCCTTGATCCTGACTGCTTCAAAGGGCTTTTTGTTTTTTAATACAGAACACTCTTACAGCTTCACTGAAAGGAGAACGGTCCATCACTGTCTTTAAGTACTGTGTATTGGGTGCACTGGACTTATGTACTGCTGCTACTACCGAGAATTGTTTCTGAGAACTGGAACATGTTCTCGGAAAAATGGAGTAACAAAAGAAACTAAATTTCTTTGAAATAAAGTCATCTCTGAAAATGTTACACTGAAAATGGCTATTGACCAACAATGGGAAAATGAGAAAATCACATGGGTTAAAGCATGTTGAGTCAGAACACTCCATCAATGAAAAGCTACTGTAGATACCAGTTCTATACCAGTAGCCATTTTTTCATTTTACTGTAAACAATAAACAGTGTTTTGGGAGCAATACATATTTGTTAGATTGTTTTTGATGGTTTTTCTCCACTAATTTCATTCAGCTTCAATGCACACATTGAAATTTACACTGGTATGACAGCATTTGCTTTTACAAATGCCCAAATGTGTGGTGGTCCCGTGGGAATAGTTGGATCACCTGTAATTACAATGCATTTCAATAAAATGTGATATGAGATATTGGGACAGTGAACAAACAGCATATAGGTCTTTAGTTTATTTCTGAAACTGCACTTAGATTACTTAGTTCTGAAACTGCAGGCTGCCCAATCATGACATTGTTATATAGAAAGTTCACAGTGTATAGAAAGCATATAGAATGTGTTTCATTGGAGTTTCTGCTTTACGTTTATAATATACAACTGCACATGAGGTCACATGGATGGCGCAGGTCACATGGACTCACTTTGGGGTGCTTTGTAACATTTGTAACATGCTTTGTCTGGCCTGAACAAATCATCAACTTTAGTTACATTTAGTTCATATATTTGAAAAGACATATCTACGTATGGCAAAAAAGTGACTCAGTTGAACCTTGCTTTCGGTCATCATTTTCTTCCTGAATTTGTTGCTGGCTTAAGTGCTTGTCTTTAACTGTAGCGGTCTATACAAAAATAATAACCACATATTGGACAGCTCTACTCAAGAAAATCTGCCACCTTGACTGAATCTGGCATCTGAATCGGCTGCTCAGAAAATCAACATAAGTACCTGTGTAACCCAAGTCTGAATACAAGGTTTAAATATTGAAATAAATTTTGAACCTAAGTAGCAGACTGAATACAGCCCTAACAACAAAAAGCAGCACATACTGGTATTTAGTAATAGCATGACCAGAACCAATGTGAGTCCTTTAAATATCGAACAAGTTTCTGCTTGCAACTTCTCAAGGGACAATTTTTTAAATTTAAGCAGGCCGAATTTAGAAGTTTAGAAGTTTCTTTTTATCCCAAATGACTTACAAGTGAGGTAGAATGCACTCTAAGCATATAGCAGAGTAGTTGAGTGTCTAGCTCAAAGATCCAACATTAGCTTTGTAACAGTGTTTGGATTTAATTCCCAACCTTCTGAACAGAAAATTAACCACTGAGCTACCACCACCTACCAAACCTCATCTGAACCCTGCTGATTCAAAATAATTCCAATATTCCGTCAGAAATAAAGTCTAGTTCTAGTTCTTTAACTGTCGAATTCATAGGAAGGACAAATGAATATCTTATGGCAGGAATTGTGTATTCATTGTGGATCCAGGACCTGATAAAGAGCAGACTGTTACTCTTGCAGAATTTTTTTGTATGCTTTAGAAAGCCTGACCTTTGGAACTGAATTTGAATAGACCTTCTCTCATGAAGTGTGATGTTTTTCCTCTTCTTCAGTATGAAACCCCTCAAATCATTGGCTAAACTGTTCCAGTGGATTGGCCGTCTTTGGTACTTGACTTTGGGTTTGCGTCTAAAGTGTGGATATAAAATAGGGCTCTATTTGCATATGGACTCCAACAAAATGTCTTGGAATAACTATTATTTGGTTGGGCATACGCCAGTGTTCATCTGTTTATCTCCCACTGCTCAGAAATCAACTTGGCTGTGTTGACATTGGTGAAGCTGCACGGTAGTGCGGGTGACATTCAAATCTGCTACAAGAGTGTTATTTTCCAAAGATCCTCCCAGGACCTTCTCTTAGTGCAAATGCAAGGTCAAAACTCCTGATTTCAGGCTAAGTCCTGTCCTAGTTCTGATCCAGTTTCTTTAATGTACAATATTTATTTCATCCTACTTAATATAAATAGTTTACTTCTCCCAACTATTAAATATAACCAAATGAATGTAAGTGAGTGAACTATTTTAGCTAGATCAAGTCAGAACAAACAAGTCAGTTATGTTGATCTCCATATAATTAACAGAATTAATTTAAAACTTATAGCAGTCAGCTGGGTATTTCTATCCCTAGAATATAAACGTGAATTTTTTTATATCATTACGAAAATGTCACTGCATTATACACCAAAGATCGCAAAATATGTTTGCAATTTCCGCGTCCAACAACACCATTATCTAATGTCTTATTTTCCCCACAAAAACAACCCTGAGCTCAAGTTACTGTCGGCATGGAGTTTAGCCTGTTCTCCCCATGTCCTCTTGGGTTTCCTCAGGGTTCTCCAGTTTCCTCCCACCTCCCAAAAACCTACCAGTAGGCGAAATGACAACTCTAAACTCTGACAACTCTTGCTTCTAGGTGTGAATGTGTGCATGATAACCTGAGATGGACTGGCATTGCATCTAGGGTGTATTCCCACCTCACGCCCAATGTTCCCGTGATAGTCTTCGAATCTGTCGTGACCCTGACAAGGATAAAAGGGTTACTGAAGATGAATGATTGAATGAATGAAAAAAGTAGTGGAAGAACTGTTTATCTGCTCTCTCTCTCTATCTCTTTCTCTCTCTCCCCCAGTGATACCATATAAGAGAAATTGTCAATTAATCATTTCTTCAAATACACATAAGGAATGCATGGGTATATGGTAATGAAAAGAATTTTATTTTGTTTTGGCAGATTTTGTTTGCTCCAAATCTGAATCTAGAATCAAACATTTTTTGTAGTATCTCACACACTTCCTCACTTTCACCCTCTCTTGCTCCCTCTTTCTCTCTTTGTCTGTTAGCGCAGATTGTGCCGAGTCATGCCAACATGGTGCCCGCTGTTGCTGAGCGACAGCTGGTGAGATGTGAGAGAGACGCTTTTACGCCAGCATGCTGAGAGAGGGGAGAGTGACGTGTGTGTGTGCGTGCGTGTGAGGGTGTGTGCGTGTGTGGGGCAGTGCAGTGCTGGTCTAGAATGAGAGAACAACCAATATCAGTCCACAGAAAACTGCCTCAAGCTTTTAACACCATCTGAGCATTTGTACCTTAAAACCAGCATTAGTCATTATTCCAATGTTATTGGCCCACAATTCTCATAATAACCATCCTATATTGCAATAACAACACAATAACGTCAGCTCAGGTGTTTGATACCGTCACATTTAGCTCCCCCATTTGGTTCATGAAGCAGAACTCATGTTTTAGTGCCAGGAAGCTGAACCGGCTGAACAGGCGCTCAGAGCCCATGACCAAGACCTGTCATTATTTCATCACTAATGAAAGGAAAATGAATCTGAAATATTATTCAGTTCATATGTATTCCTAAAATTATTAAAAACTGAGACAAGACAGAGTTTAAGATATTTAATAAAACTATATAACAAGCTTTACTTGTAGAGCACTTTTCTTACATGGTAGCTCATAGAATATAGTAGTATGATGGAAAGTAATGTAATAGAAGTGAAAATGTAACAAAATTAAGATTAAGGAGATAAACAGTACACAAATATAGACTAAAGTTATGTATGTACTGTATATTTGAGAATTCGGGAAATCCTTGGTTAATAGGTAATAGTTAAAAGCTCATTTTACACACTTAAACCAAATCCCAGATAGCTTCTTATTCACTGCATATGCTGTCTACATGTGGTTTAATATAGCACAAGGACCTAAGAATGCACCATATTACTAATATATGTGATTCAGCCACAAAAAAATAAATTCTTAGCAAGAATTAAAAAAAATAATTTAAAAAAAAAACATACTGTATGTGTCAAAGTAAAAGGATTTTTTGCATTTATAAATTTATGAAGGAATATCCATAACAACACTCCTTTTGAGTATTCCATTTATTCAATAAAGCTGCTGAACGTAAAAAGAATTTCATCACGTGTGCAGCTCCATTTTCCACTGCATGGATTCATATCACAGCTGAGAGTATAAAGTCAAGTGAATGCAAGGCTGCATCCCAAACCGTATAATGTGCATTAGGTAGTGTGCCTAAATTTTTACACCTATTGTGTACTGAAAACTATTGTATGTAGTACGGCATTATGGAGTTTTGGATTAACAAATCTGAGGCTATATTAATGGCAATGTGACTCACGGTTACTGAGTACCAGGTGAAAGAGCAGAACCTCTCGTTTGTTCTGCTGTGTATCATAGCACGCTGCTGTGTTGGCTTGTGTCTCACATCACAATGCTGTGTAGGCACTTTCCCCAAGGTACTGTACATCTCCAATCCTGATTGAGCCAGAGCTAAAATAAAGAGAACAAAGCTATCACTTCTGGTCGCTTCCGATGTGTGTATTTTTATTATGCAATTTGTGTCCTTTGTATATCGTTTCAAATGAATATTCATGAGCGCAGGATGTGATGCCACTGTTCCTAGGATATATCTGGTTGGCGGTAAACAGCATTGAAAACATTAGCCATAATTCACCATAATTAACCATTATTCATGCGTGTGGTAGGTTGATTAAGGACAGGATGTTCTGTTGTCGGATATTCCTCAGGTCACTGACGAAGGAGGCATTTATGCCTTTCCTTACATTGTTCCACAGCCACAAGAATTGCAGCAGCATTACTACAAACCTAGCTTAATCTGATAATCACAGAGATTTAAAAACCAGAGGCCATTTATGAAATGCATGTTCTATCCTAAACAGGTGAATACTGTACCGTATAATGCGTTCATTTGCCAAACAAGAAAGCTAACCAATTAGCTAGCTAACTCACCCAGCCATTGCAGTGTCCGCTTGCAAGTTCTCCTTCCTTCTAGCAGTAAGCCGTGCTGAGTAGGTTTTAGACAGCGTTTGACTTGCTCCAGCTATACAATACACAATACAGATGCCATCCGCATTATAGAAGCAAATCTTTCACACCTTTCCTGAAAGAAATAGTTGTAAGCATCCAAACTATGATACGCTTTCAGTGCTCCTCTGACGTTAACACATGCTCCATTTCAACTAAGTAATGATGCATATCAGGGTAAAACACTTCAGGCATAAGTTTGAAGTCTGCAGGACAATAAAAATCTGTTTTCTCACACTGTTTAAAGTATCTGGTATTCACAAATGATTGTTTATTGTTCATTTCTGTATATATCTTGTTTGTTCGCTTCTCAGGAGATTCATAACTTACGAGCTAATCATTTTGCTTTGATGGCTTTGCATTTAAAAATGGCACGACACAGAAAGCCCTTTAAGAAATGTTTTAGGAACAGACGTGCAGTAACTTATTTATTGTTTTTCTCATTGAAACAGTCTATATTTAGTTGTTAAGCACACTAGCTAAAAGACAGAGCAATAAATATACACACTGAGGTGAGAAGATGGCCCGGATGCCTCATTTACGCTCAGTAGAGCCCAGTCTGAAATACAAAAACACTGAGGAACTCACAAACACTAGCTGGTGATCATGAGCCACGTCACAACTGGGTAATGACGCAAATTCCACAATGAGGATAAATCAGGTGATAAATCCTTCATTAGCTTCCCACCAAATTAGAGAACAAATTAATGTCCAGCAAGAAAAACTTCACTGCTCCTGAATCAATTTTCATCTAATATTAGCATATTTTTCATTTTTTTTATTACATACTTGTGCTCTTTCTCTCCTAATTGGCTGCCTGTCACCATGCAGTTGGACTTCTTTCATGCCTAAGACTAGGGTGTGATGATATCTATATAATATCTATTATATCAATTATTTTTTGTTCCCTGACTCAATAATTATGTACGTTTTATTTTTAACAACACTGTACACTGTAGCTTTAATTAAATTCAGCACTTCAGTACTCACCCTTGACTTGAACAGGGCCACAGTGTAAAAAAAATGATGCTTTAATGACTAACCCCTGATATAGCCTCAATCAGCACTATCCACTATGCACTTTTTATTTATCACAGAACTAAGTTCCAAGAAGAACGATGGGGTCTATTTAGAGAAAGATAATTTGACAGAAGTATGAATTCTCTAAGGTTTGCAGTGGGAGCGAGCTGTACCCATCAGGGCTCATTAGAGTTAATCATTCTGAAGGCTACATGTTTTAGCAAATGAGTTTGAACTTTTCTAGCTTCGTCTTACAAGAACTGAACACGAAGACGCACGATCTCAATATTTTATACTGGAAACTTGTTGGGAATATCTAGTATACAGCCAGATACTTGAGATCAGTAAGATCAGATGTATGTATATGATTAGATTCCTATTATATTTTTTTTAAATATCATTTCCTGACATGATTTGAATCTGTATTTGAATTTGGACACATGAAAATGGAAAGCATTTAGTTCGCCTTGATCATACACATTAAATGTGCAACGCCACTATCAGTCTTTGTATTTGTTTAATGCTCAAAACATACATAGCTGTATCTGTATTTAAACCAAAAGTGGGTGTGGCCTTTAAAAACTTAAATGAACCCTTTCTCTATGTCTCCTGAAACACCAGACAAAACCCAGAGGTAGAAAAGCCAGCATTGTCAGTATGTTCTGTGAATTCTGGCTCTGACAGTTCCTCAGCCCCAGCTACATCACTCAGGTTCATAATTGGTCTTAACTACAGATGTTTTTATGCGCAATTATTACTTTTGTTTGTACCTGCCTGTGATATTTTCCAACAAATTTAGTTGGTTCTATTTCCCGAATTATTAACAAACTTTTAGCTTAATTTTAACAGTGACCTTAGTGACCAGGCAGGTACTAAGGATGAATGAATGCTGTAAATGCATTGTGCAGAGCTGCACACTCACGTTCAAGTTAATGTTAATGAACATTTAATTGTTTGTCCTGCAAGGTTCATATTTGACTTTTTTCCTTGTGTCCACAGGATCCCAGTCCCAATGCACACCTCTAGTCTAAACCAGATCTTAATACACATACAGTCCTGTCTGAAAGTATTGCAATGGCAAGGCCAGTTTGTATTCTTTTTGCTGTACACTGAAGACATTTGGGTTTGAGATCAAAAGATGAATATGAAACAGTAGATCAGAATTTCAGCTTCCATTTCCTGATATTTACATCTAGATGTGTTAAGCAACTTAGAACATGGCACATTTTGTTTGAACGCACCATTTTTCAAGTATTCCCAAAAAAAAAAAATTAAATGAAAGCTGAAATTCTGAGCTATTGTGAGCTATTGTCTTATATTCATCTTTTGATCTCAAACCTAAATGTGTTCAATGTTTAGCAAAATACCTTTGGAGAAGACTGTACAAATAGGCTCAAAAAAGATCATAGCATTATCCTGGAGTCTGTTGGCACAATAGTGCAATGATCTAAGCATCCGCCTGATCACTACGAGATTAGGAAGTTGAGCCATCCCTGGCTGGGAGTCCAAGAAAGCATAACTAGTGCTGCTTGGAGTATTGCAAGAACTAGTTAGTGGGTGAGAGTAAGCAATGGCTAAAATCAGGAGAAAAAGACGGTAAAAAATGAGTGGCCAATTGGGTGAAAATTTAACAGGACTGATGGATCACCTGGGCCAGTACTTTATTTCATTTTCCACATAGAAGAATTATGACCCCTGTGCAGCTTAAGCTCGTCTCTATACCACTTGGTTTCATTTCTCTCCCTTGCCTTTTTGTGCTGTTATTTATCTTTCTTATTGATCTGAAATCTCATATGCCTTCCGCGCGGGGGTCGATTAAAGAGGAGATTCTTCATTTGATCCTGGAATTGAAGGTCAGTACAGTAATGCAGATGGATTTGAGAGGATGATTTGCTTTGGAGAATTGTTCTGTGGAGCAGTGCGTGTCGGTTTTATATATATATATATATATATATATGTACGTACATATGTATGTGTGTGTTTGCTGCCCTCCTCTCTTTCTCTGCAGCGACTCAGTCTCTTGTGCGCCTCAAGCTAAATTAATCAAAGTGCTCGTCCAATTGCATTTCCCCTCGACTCCCGCTCTCCACCAATGAGAGCGCGGGAGAGCAGGAGAGTGGCTAGCAACTGGAGAGCGCTGAGACACTGCAATTCTGCTGATGTGTGTGTGTGTGTGTGTGTGTGCAGAACCAACCAGATAGAAATATGTCCCAGAGTCACATCCATAATAAAAGAGATTCTCAGAGGTCGACATGTCTCCTCATCTCTCCTCTCTTATCAGACTGAAAGACCCTGCTGCTGCTGCCATATTAATATGTTTGGGAAAATAAATAGCATCAGCAGTGAGTTTATTCTCCTCATTGCTGACATATAGAGGGATTTCATTAAAACAGTGACATGCCCTGATTGGCTTCCGTGAAGTAACTGAGCAGCCACTGAATTGTTGAAGCTGGCTGCATGGCGCCCATGTCCAATATGTTGGCGCATTTTATTGGAATGAAATAAAGAAATAACATTTTTGTCAGTGCTGTGTGACTGCTGCGCAATTCAGAACGTGGAGGTTACTGAGTCAGCAGGACGAGACGCATCATACACAACTGCAGGATCCAAGAAAGTCGAATTCCAAAGGGGTCACAGCATCAGAATGTGAGAATGTGCAAGCCACTTTACCTAACACTTATGAGGCTGCTTTCACAGTAGGTGTTTTTTTGTTTGTTTGTTTTCCCCCAATAGGGGAATTTTCCAAAAGCTGAAAAAAATTCAGCTTCAAGAGTTTCAAAAAAAGCAAGTAGAAAATTCTTATTAGTGAGCGAATATAAGGAGATTTATATAACATATCTAATCAGACATATTAGACAAAATGTTCAGAAATCTAGATTAAGCAAATACTATCAAAAGGCTGAAGCAGGAACAGCTTGTTTATGATTACAGCGCGTGCTGCGCATGAGCATCTTTTATATATAGATGTATTTATACCACAGTGCGGTTGAATTCTCGAATCTGACTGGTCAGAAGTGCATTGTTTTTGTATAACCACATGGCTCCGGCTTTAACATGAATTTAACATGAATTTAAGTTTCTATAGTAACAGCTCATACACAGGGATTTGTACGGCAGACACTTTACATATCTTCTTCTTCTTCTTTCGGCTTTTCCCTTCAGGGGTCGCCACAGCGAATCATCACTCTCCACCTATCCCTACCTTCTGCATCCTCAACACTTGCACCCACTAGCTTCATATCCTCATTTATTACGTCTATATACCTCCTCTTTGGCCTTCCTCTTCGCCTCCTGCCTGGCAGCTCCATGTCCAG
>CM040996.1:5184171-5215541 GCA_022985145.1 Pangasius djambal | reverse complement strand
TAATCTGGCCTCCCTAACTTTGTCCCCCAAACGTCCAACATGAGCTGTCCCTCTGATGTACTCGTTCCTAATCCTGTCCAACCTTGTCACTCCCAAAGAGAACCTCAACATCTTCAGCTCTGCTACCTCTAGCTCTGACTCCTGTCTCTTCCTCAGTGACACTGTCTCTAAACCATACAGCATGGCCGCTCTCACCACTATCTTGTACAAGACATAAACTTCCCCTAACCAAGAAAAAAAAAAAAAAAAAAAAAAAAAACCTTTACCACATCAACAATTATAGCTTTTCTTTGCTAAACAAAAGCATGTTTTTAAAAAAAAATCAGTTTATTTATAGTCTTAGACACTTTGCATATAAGACTATAAATAAACTGATTAAAAAAAAAACATGCTTTTGTTTAGCAAAGAAAAGCTATAATTGTTGATGTGGTGAAGTTTTTTTTTTTTTTTTTTTTTTTTTTTTTTTTGGTTAGGGGAAGTTTATTTAACATTTACGGAAGGAGTCTCGGATGTCAGCACTTTGTAACACTCACGGTGGTTTGCAAAGTTTCCCAGCACAGAAAAGTCTTCCGGAGAGAGGAGTTCACACTTTGAGGTTTCACGGTAAAGTGACAAGCTGTGTTTTTTGAGAGAGAGTGAGCGAGAGAGAGAGAGAAAAAAAGGAGATGTGGGTGAAGGAATGACTGTTGCTGTAACTTAAGTTAGAACAGGAACTTGTCTCTTGGGCTTTCCACAACACTGAGTGAAACTTTAAACCATTAAAATATACAGTGTGCTGTTCATTAATAAATGAAACATTGTAATCATTGGCAAATTGCTATGGTATAAGCAGAATAACACACTCCAGTCCATGCTATTATATGAAAAGAATCTGCACATCTGTCGTGTGTTATACCTTACATACATACAAATTAGCAGAAAAGGAGTTCCTCCCTCAAACTGAGTCCTGAGTTTGTTTAAGGGCCTTATTGAATAAGCTCAATTTGAGATTCTATACACTGCATTTGACAGTCACATTGATCTGAAATCATCTTTGTTGACTAGCAGTGAAATGTCTCAAAGTATTGAGTTCCTGGTTTCTGAAAGTGTTTCCACAAAGCCCTTGATCTCAGCTGAAGCAAAATACTTGCAGTGTAAGTCTATGAACAAAAAAAACCCTGCTAAAACAAGTGTATTGCTGGAATGACAGCTGTAGACAAAGCTCTGTTTGAGTGAAACATCTCAGTAAAGTGGATTGAGAGGAGAACAATGGTTCACTGCGCACTGATTTTGATTCGCTTCATGATATATTGTATTTTTGATGTGAAGGCGGTTTGATTTGGCATAGTGGATTTGGATAACAGCATCTAGAATAACCAAAGTGGTGTCACTGATTGCTTTTATAGTTTTCATGTTCATGGTTTTGCATTAGATTAGAAGTTACAGGGGCTTTTATTATCAGCTATTTCAGATAAATCAGTACACTTCTGGGTAGTCTTGATCTGAAGTCAGACATAGCCCACATAGCAGATGAGTGTCTTACCATTTACCGCTCTGACGTGACCTACGTATCCCTGTGAAATGAACTAATCCGAATCTGGCTGCCAGAACATAACCTCATAGCCACATTGATGATATTGTGGTGGTGTGCTCCATCCCGAAGGTCTTACTACCTGATCCTTGAAGGTAGCTGTCTCATTGGGCAACTGCCAGTGAATCTCACTCGCCGCATTTGGGACGGTCTTCAGAGATATCATCTATAACGCTTACTATAAGTTATCTCAAATGATAGCTAAAAGAACATTTTAATGACTTCTGGCACCCATTGATTACTGTTATACCACAGCGCTGTTGAATCCTCAAATCTAAAGGTGTGGATTCGTTTTCTATAAAAACAGTTCTGACAGTCGTGGCTGTAACATAAATGATAGGTTTAAATTAATACTCTGATTCGAATATGTTATTGTTTCTGTAGTAACAGCTCATTCACAGGGACTTGAATGGCAGGTTTTGCATAACATTAATTAGAAATATTAAGTTAAAATGTGATGTGTGGTTCAAGAATAAATAAAAAAAATTGTAATCATTGGCAAATTACTGTACTGTTCTTGGAGCATAGTCCGCTTCGAGGTGGTCTCAGACCAGCCTGGCACGAATGATTTTCTTATAACAGCACGCCCCGTTGTTTTATTCCTTCCTTACATATAACTGGAAAAATGCTAGCTGTCTTGGAAACGAGCAGTTGCATTAGTAAACATGCTCTACCGCCCGAGTCACAGTTTGGTCGGCCATGTTTGATGAAAGTGAGCAGAACTATGAGATTGCCTAAACCAAGAAGGATACATTTAATAACTTGTGGATAATTTGGCTGAACTTGTGACCTACGATTGAAGCAGTCCCTGTCTCTCGAAGCCTTACATCTGGAACACACCCTTCAAACCTTGTGGCTGTTTACATTTAAGCCTATAAAACATCTGCTAGTGTCATAACTGGTTGTTGTGTCCCTTCATGTAACCATATTTCGCCTGAATTGTTCACTATCTTAAAGAAGTGTTTCAGAGGTGATGTAACTGTCTTCCAGTGTTGAGGTGATAAGTGTGTGAGGTAAGGATTGTATAAACAAATGAAGAAAATATTTTTTCTGTCCCTCTACATGAAGCCCAAGTTCTTTATTTGAGTTCCTTTCTGTCCTTTTCCTGTGCATGTATCTGTCATGTAAAGTGAATTGTCTTCCCGATATTGATAAGTCACTGTCCTCTTTAGCAAATCCATTTAACTGTGGAATGACGAGCGTGGCATTTTGAGAGTGCAGCATTATCATTGATGGGCCGCCATTTGTTCATCACCCACCCACATGTTGGTGGAATGGTCCATTAAGATGTGCTGGAAAGCTAATTTGCGGCCTCATACATTTCCAAAGGCTGCATTGCACTTTCAATGAGTTTCACTTATAGGATCTGATTTTCCCATGTACGTCCATATAATAAAAGGGGCCATGCACAGCTATACAAAGCCAGAATTGCTGTGGCTTATTGTGTCATTGGTTTTATTTTATCTCATTTCAACCAATATTCCAAAAATGGCATATTATGATATGCTGGGGCTTGTGATTTTATTTATGGAAATGTAATTTCGATAGTGTAATCGATATTGCAGTGATCCTAGTTCTCTATCTCTCTATTTTCATTGTGTATTGATTTAAAGGAATACAATTTACACTGATAAAGAGCTCTCTAGCAGGCATCTAACTCCAATCATGAATACTCATCAGCCTATATTAGATTCCCGCTATCCCCTCACTCGATTAAGCCATCAGGAATTTTGAAGGTCTCTAAACCCCAATCTGACAAGCCTAACCTCCCATAACTCTCTCCTAAGAGCCTTGTCTTAAACTGCAAGGACACAGAAGAGATAAAAACATCCGCAATAAAATAACAGGGCTTTTGTTGCCTCTCTGCTCGATGGGCTTGTCTTGCCTCTAGTCCTGGGAACGGTACTCAAGGGTTTCATTACTCTCCCACTTGCCATTGATGGAAGGCAGCGGTGCCATGGCACTGACGTCAAACCTAATCAGTTACATAACGGCTGAATGAATAAAGCTTTTATAAGCATTTTAAAAATCATTTTAAATATAAATACACATATTTTCTCTATGGTTTATCAGTGAGAAGTCAGAAGTGGCGAACTGTAAAAGCAGTTTCTCTTATTTAAGATCTTTCGTCCATAGCAACAGCCAGGCAGATGACAAAACTAGCAAATAAAAGAACAATAAAGTATTTTAGTGAACTTTAATTAGGACAAGAGAGTAGAAGACAATGATAGTAGGTGAGAAGGGAACTGGAAGACCAAACGCAAATGATTTGGTTTGCAAAAGAACAAACACAAACTAGAAAAGATACAAAAAATGGGCCTCAATTTTCAATCATTTAGTAAAGTTGTGTGAAAACTTTTTCATAGGCCAAACCAAACTATGAAATTCCCACCAGATGTACAAAATTTTGTGTAAATGGCAATCACTTGTAAATTACGAAAGCACATTCACAGCACAGCTGATGTTACTTTTAGTGACACGTCCACAAAAGTCCATAAAAGGCAAAGCTGAAAAGGACAAAATGCCAACAGTGAAAGTACACCTCCTGAGTGAGTCATGCTGTATATATTCCAGTAGTGCAGCTCAGCCACTGCAGCATGCCAGCTGCTACAGACACACAAACTCTAACTCCTTTTATAGGGCGCCATTACTTTTGTTCAAGTCTTCTTTTTGTTTTTTTTTTTTGGGCAATGTATGGATTTGTATTGGATTGCTTTCTTTCAAGTCATTAATATGAAACAACTGACAAATCTTTTGATAATTTATGTGTGCAATTGAAATAATAATCTTGACAGCATAATCCGTATGTAAAATTGTCGTAACTTATTACGATTTGTATGATTTGAACCCAATCTATCAAGGTTCGGATTAGTGAGTCTCCTTATATGTAAATTTAAACAATTTCAGGAGCTCTAATAGGATACTAATGTTTTTCTCACCTACCTCAGTTTTCATTAATACAACATTTCTTGTGTAAATGCGAACAATTTACGATTAACTTCATTCTTATCTAGTTTGATAAATGAAGCCCAATGATCAGGACATGACCAAGGTAAAGCTGGAACAGGAGCTACGGAAAACGTAAACAGGAAGTGTTGCTGATGATATAAATGATAGCTTGAATGATGAATAATGAGCCCCAGGACCTGCAAAGTGTTTTGGCTTTGGTCCTGGTTCCCTGTTGTTTAAGCTGCCATTGCCAAATCATGCACAGAACACTGGCTGTGTGACTAAGAGAGATTTTGCATGGCCTCACAGGGGACAAGGGAACAACTTACTTCACTTTATTTCCTCCTTCACCTTTTCTTTCAGCTTCATTGACTGGACTCTATGGGTGGGTGATATAACAGAAATATCATATAACAATTCTTGAAGACATTTCTGTGATACGTGATGTTTATTATTATATATAACCCAATATGAATGGAAACCCAGCAAAAGAATTTTTTTGGGTGCACAGAAAATACACGTTTCAGAAGAAATTTGATTCTGGTAGCATTATGGTAATTTATTAACCATATCTGTGCGAAATATAACAAGAAGCAGACAGGTTTGCCGAAATCTTTGTGCAATTTGCAGTGTCTATTCACATGCCTTTCACCAATGAGGAAGCTGCGGTTTCTCCTCTGTCACTTTTCTCTCTGGATACGCAGTGTTAGGATGAAAGACTAGCATGTGGCTGAAGTCCCTCTGGCTGTGAAAGCTAGCTGAGTGAAAGTGAAAGTGAGAAAAAAAATGGATATGAGCATCACAGACACACAAGCCATCTGTCATCTACTACCTCTGACCTCATACCCAAGCCATGACTTATTTCAATGCCACATCATGACAAATTTGCTGACAGAATCTCGCTAGCTGAATGTGCAAGGCACGTGAGGGCCATGCTGCTGTTGCTTTCTCACAGATGTCATCTTATTGGTAATTGTAGGGGAAATTCTGTTTGTGTAAGCACACACACTCCCCCGTTCTGATGCGTCATGGGATGCACTCTTTTAATTAGAGCTCACACAGGGCGGGAGCTGTTGCGGGTGGTGTTATTGTTGTTTGGAGTGCAGCTGTTGCTTTTGTTTACTTCTGTCGGTGCTGAGGCTGGAGATTAGCCAGGCAGTCTCTCCCTCTCTCTCTACTTTTTCTTCCCTGCTTCCTGAAAGTAGTATAGTAGACAGGGTGATTGATGATTGACGTCTCCTCAGCCCTGTTGGAGGAACGATTGGAAGGAATAGAAGCTGGTTATTACATATTACAGAGAAAACACAGATTAGAGTAAACTCAAAGCTGTTCATTTTGGCATAATAACAGCACAGGCTTCTGAAAGAGGGAAAGAGAACACGTATGTGGACACGGGTGCATCTGTCCCAGCGGCTTTGGCATCAACACAAACGGTTACTTGCATCCTATGAAAATTGGATCCCTGCTTGAATACTCCTTATTGACATTCAACAACAAATTTTCACTCGCTATGGAGCTATGTTTAAACTGAATATGCTTTCTAGTGATGTGACGCACCTCGATGCTGTAACTATTCAGCATCCTTTTGAATCCCACCACCTGCTGCACTACACACACTGGCTAGGAATTTGGCTGATTTTTACAAGGTCACAGCTAGGTCAAATGTCAGAAATAGGTTTTCTTCCTTCTTGTTTGAAGTATATATTAAGAGTGTTTAAGGTGTACAAATTAACAATATGTATTTAAAAAGGAATACAAGCAGTTGAGGACTCAACAGTTGTTCTCTGGTCATCCAGGATTTAAACGCACAACCTGCTGAGAGATTTAACCACTGAGCCTACTTTGTACCTTTTCATATATTGGTTAGTTTATGAGCTTCCATTTTGCCATGTTTCTGGCTGGGAAGGATGTGCATTTTTCTGCTAGATTTTCTGCATTGTGCCGTCTTTCTCACTAGGATTCTTTTCTCGTGCCTGGTAGGTGTCTTCCAGGTCACTGGACATAACACTGGTGGCGCAGAATAGATGTAGAGGGATGAACAGATTTAGAGTGGATGTGTTGGTGCACCTGAGCCCTGAGACTAACTCAAGCGGAAAAAAAAAAAAAAAAAGATGTAGCTGACATTGCTTCTGGCTTCTCTCTGAACTGTTTATCCAGTTTAGTGAATGTTGTACTTGCAGGTTCTCTCACTTGATAGTGCCACATTCTTTTAACGTATGGTGAGGCATAAAACAGAGTAAAAAAATTCATTTTGTTTTGGAAAACTAAAGGCTATGAGTTATCAGTTAGGAACATGAAATCTTTATTATTGTACTGGCTGTATATTTGTTGCTGTGGTGATTTATTAGCTTGTCATTACAAAACACTACCCTCTATATATATATATACTATATCGAACTCATCAACTTCCGATTTCTGAAATCATCTGCAAATGTAATATACATATGACTTTTATGGTACCTCTTATCTCATTTAGTGGGTATTGAGATCATGATCATGTCTGAAACACATTGTATGTTATAAAAGTTATACACATGGATCATTACTTTGATTATAATGGTTGCTTTTTTTTTTTTAAAGCAGATATCACACTGGTTTCTTTACACAAACCAATCATGAGACAAGTATACAACTATCATAATAAATACTAAAGCAGGCCCCCTGGGGTGGAACCAGGAAAAAATAATGCACTAATGCATACTTGCAGAAAGCTCATATATCCACAAATATTTCACCAAGTTTGTGTGTTACATTTCATTAAGAGCTGGTTTAAGCATTTTTAACTTTGCTATAATTGGAGGGACAATGTTTTCATACACTTCACAAACTCTGCTGTTCTTCACTGATTTAAAGTACACTAATTCCCCCTGCCTCAACACTTACTCATCAGGCTATTATAGTTGTGAGTTTGGTTCATTATTATTTTTTATAATTTTAATCATAATTTATATTATTAGTTTTGACAAGAGATCTATTTTAGTAGGTGTAATAGCACTTGAAATAGCCCGTAAAATCTGGACACCATTAGCTGCGTCAGAATTAGGCATGCATGGATAACCAATAAAACATAGGTTCAGAATTTTGATATTAAATAAAACAAGTTACAATTCATTCACTCATAAAGACAAATTCAGGATGAAATGCAAAATGTAGTTGCTCTCAGACGATGGAGAAGGAAAAGACATTGGTTCATTTGCTCATCTGTCTGTGTTGCAGTTATAGGTTAATTAATGGAGCTACGTATATTTAATCACAATAATATGATATACAGTGATATGCAAAGATACAGTAAAGCACAGTATAGTAAAATACAGGTGATATAGTAATGCACAATAAAGTATGGTACAGTAAAGAAACAAGATGTAGTAAAGCCGAGTAACATATAGCAAAGTTCACTAAACATAGATTATGTAGTAAAGCACAATAAAGTATGGTAATGTTCAGTAAAGATACATGATGTAGTAAAGCACAGTAAAGGTACATGATGTAGTAAAGTATAGTCAAGTACAATAAAGATAAATGCTATTGTAAATCATAGTAAAATAGAGTAAAGACACAAAATACAGTAAAGAACAGTAAAATACAGTGTATATACATGATACAGTAAAGTATAGTAAAATATGGTAAAGATACCTGATAATATCTGAAAATATTTGAAAAGTACTGAAAATATAGTAAAGTACAATAAAGAGGCATGCTATTAAAAAATTAATGATATAGTAAGGTATAGTAAAGTACAGTAAAGGTATATGATACAGAGAAGTATAGTGAAGAACAGTTCATGATACAGTGACAGTGATGCAAAGATATGTGATATAGTAAAGCACAGCAAATTTTAGTAAAATACAGTAAGATACATGAGATACGTGTCCTGTATCTTTACAGTATGTTACTATATCACCTGTCTTTGCTGTAACTTTACTATAATTTACAGTACTTTAATGTGTCCTGTATCTTTACAGTACTTACTATATCATCTATCTTTACTGTAACTTTACTATAATTTACAGTACTTTAATGTGTCCTGTATCTTTACAGTATTTTACTGTATCATCTATCTTTACTGTAATTTTACTATAATTTACAGTACTTTAGTGTGTCCTGTATCTTTACAATATTTTACTGTATCATGCATCTTTACTATTAGTTTACTATAATTTACAGTACTTTAATGTGCCCTGTATCTTTACAGTACTTACTATATCATCTATCTTTACTGTAACTTTACTATAATTTACAGTACTTTAATGTGTCCTGTATCTTTACAGTACTTACTATATCATCTATCTTTACTGTAACTTTACTATAATTTACAGTACTTTAATGTGTCCTGTATCTTTACAGTACTTACTGTATCATCTATCTTTACTGTAACTTTACTATAATTTACAGTACTTTAGTGTGTCCTGTATCTTTACAATATTTTACTGTATCATGCATCTTTACTATTACTTTACTATAATTTACAGTACTTTAATGTATCCTGTATCTTTACAGTACTTTACCGTAGCATGTGTCTTTGCTAAAATTTACATTACTTTAGTGTATCCTGAATCTTTACCATACTTTACTTGTTATGTTAATGTTACAGGATATTTACTATGATATTTACTGTAATTTACAGTAAACAGTAAAGATACAGGACACAGTAAAGATACGAGATATGGTAAGCCTTGTTCATTTTGCTTTAATGATCAATTATATGTACATGGCTGCTAATAAATGCCTTGACTGATATGTTTTACAACCCAGAAATTAAAACACTGTTAAAATGCATTATATCATAATTGTTATTATGACCATTATGCCCTGCTGTGATTTATGTTTCCATCACATTTTAGCACTGCAGCTCAGCTCCACTTGCAATTAACAATCAGCAGTGGCAGGGGAGCGCTGATCTCCTACACTGGTCCTCAGATTATGTAATTTAATTCTCATCTCATTGCTTTACAAGGTAAAATACTAAGTGCCGGTGATGAAAATGCTGAAACTTTATTACCACTTTTACAAATAAATGTGGACGTGGAAAATAGTTCACTCTTTTTTGCAACCTCTGTATACCGTGTAAATGATCACTGGCATCAATGCGTCTCTGGTCCAAGTAACTTCTTCTTCTACAGATCCATTGACTGTAAATCGTGCAGTTGTCAGCTCTTTTTTGTTTTTGGCTGACACTGAGAAGGAGAGAATTGTCAGAAATATTGTTTCGCTCGTTCAGGCTTCTTTTTTTAGTCCTGAGTGAGCACTTGGGTAACAGCAGGAGAATCCAGTGCTTTAAGAGAAAGCAGGTGATTGAGGGTGATGAATGAGAGCGCGTTGGAGTCTTCAGTCCTTCAGGAACCTTTTTTCAGCATGCAGTAGACATGCTTTATAAGCGGAAGAATACTGCACTCACTTTTCCTACAACTCCTTCAGTATTTCGTGCCATGCCTGTAATACCTTGCAGCCTCTTAATATTTTCTGTCACATCCATTTTTCTTCACACCTCAGGGAGAGACCTTATTTAAGGGTGCAATGGAAGAATGCAGTGGGAAGCCTGGGATATCAAAACCTGCAGGTTTCTCATATAAAAACATGAAGCTATTTGAACCTGCGACCTTTGGGGCACTGGCACAGAGTAAAGCCACTGAAGCAAAAGTGGTTGGGTTTATTGTGTAATAAACGTATTAATGTATTCACTATAGTAGAAAGATTTAATTTGCTAGACAGAATACACTCTATTGTGTGTTCCAGTGTGAGTTAATAACTAATACCAGGCTGCAATTTATCAACGGCCAGAGACTGCAAACCCTCACCACTGTAGATAACCTCTGTTAAAATTATAATATTTAATGTAGGGGTAAGGATGGGAATTTTTAACCTGATAAACATCCATAATATAAAATGTCTGTAATAAATAAAACTTGATGTGGGCATTAACAGTAGCCTTTAGTAATCATTGAACTGCCTAACAACCCAGTGACCAAATGTATTAATTCAACAAGGAATGGAAATAGTTAACATTAGCTGTTTATAATAGCAGTGCTATAATAGCAAAATAAAAAGAGGAATAATGGTCCCATGAATTAATGCTTAACGTATTAGCATAGAAACTGGTCATTGGTGCTTTGCACGTACGTTCTTTCAGAAATAAAGCATCACCATTAATGACACCGCAACGGTTTTAGGGCTGTTTCTTGCAATACATGAACATCACAGTGACCAGTCCAGATCATACAGTGCTTTCCCACCAAACATCAAGGCAAAGCTGAGTAACTAATCATAACCCTGGGCTATCCAGTTTTCCATCATATTACACCCACGTGAAAGTAGAAGGTACTCTTAAGGTTATTTGGTGGCGGCTAGTCATAGGTAAGCAGTGAAATAGTGCATCTAAATACAGCTAATAGGTTCCAATACTTTACTCTTAAATGAAAAATACAGAGAAGTACATTTATATGCAATAACAGCACACTGTCACTTCAGCACCAGTTTTGGCCACCTTGGACTTCATTTCCCATCAGCCCTCACGGACTACAACATATCACATGACCCTGTCACATGCCCTCTTGATCACTCCTGCCAGTTTTCCCTTGATTAGTGTTTTGGTTGATTAGTTGCTAAGTTTCTGTTATATGTAGCCTTATCGTTATCTTGTACCTTAAATGTCCTTAGTTCAGTACTTTAAATTAGTTTTAACGGTATAAAGATACATACTAAAGGTACAACAAGAAGAAAAAGTACAGTTTGGTACCTTTTATTTCTGAGATTGCATGTTGAAAGCAAAAAAAAAAGGAGGAGGCCATTTAGGATTTGACTAGAAGATGGAACAAGAAATGTTAAATTAGTCTCGACAGTGACAGGAACACATTACAGTGAGCAATGTGAGAACATTAAAACTGAATAATAAAACTGCAATGTTGCCTCATAAGTTCTCCAGAAAATGGACATTTGAAATTAGAAAGAAACCTTGGCAGACAGTCAGTAGAGACATTCCACCCAGAGACATTATCAAGAAGATTCTATATTGATTGCATTTGACTAATCAACGGAATATCGTAGTATTTGTAATGTTTCTAATGTTTTCAGCTTCACCCATATGTACTAGCTTGGCTCACATGATACCTGGATGAGAAGGTTCAGCACAGCTCTAGTTTAAGTCAGATAATAATACTAGGTTCATAATACATAAATCAGGCTCTGTAATAATTTATTACAAGACACAACGCTTAATGGATTCCAATTAGCGATGTGCCTTATGGATTTTCTTTCCAGACATGAATGCCGGCGCTTATTGGACAGGTGTGCTGATTAAGTAGAAATCAGAGCTGTTTTGTTGTGTACCTTGGATTCAATTACAGCTTATGTTCATGTTGGAAGGCTATGCAGCCTGAACATTTAACATCCCTCATTTGTAAGCACACATTTTTGTAGACAGCCAGTCTTTTCACACAAGTACAGTACAGTACAGTGTTTTTTTGCATACCCAGATTTGTTAGGAAGCTGGGGTCAGAGCGCAAGGTCAGTCATGATACTTCTGATCAGAACCCCGGAGGTAAAGCAAAAGCAATAAATAAATAAATAAACAAACAAGCAAACAAATAAATAAATGCAATATTGAGTGAGAGGTGTGTAGGGCTGAATGTGCATTCATTGGATGGTCAGAAAAAGTGGAAAAAGGTGTATCTGCCAAGTGTGAGTAGAAATCACAAAAATCAGCCAAGCACGGAGGACATGTTTTATGTATCGTATCCATTTTTTTGTCCAAATATCCAGAATAGGTCACATGTCTGCAGCTCTGTCCTTTGGTTCAGTTTGTACCAAATTTTAGCGGCTCACATCTACAGAAAAAAGCTGCAACACAAAATATAAAGCATGTCTGGTTCACTTCCAGCAGTTGAGTCGATTCAGAGTCGAAATGCCTTATCACCACTGTCAAACTGCTCAAGAATTCAATCGAAGCGGACCGAGACCACGTTGTTTGGACGCTCTCGGATTGGTTGTTTTGTGTGATCACTGTGTTCTCACTTGCCCGAAGGAACTGCACTGAGGAAGAGCACATGGGCAGTTGTTTCAAGTCCCTAATCTTGTCGTGTCTGTTCTGAAAAAAACAACTGTGCTTGCTATTAATAAGCTCTCTCATTCAGCACGTTAGCCTTCACCCTGCCCGGTTGGTGGCTGACGTATGATGGGGAGAGCTGGCTGGTGGGTGGGAATTGGCGGGTGACCAAACTGGGGAGAAAAATTAACCCCAGTGCACACAAAACCTAGGGGGCATTTTGCCAAAAGTGATCACTTGACGTGACTGTCAGTGGTAGTCTGTGTGAATCTACAGTCTGGGCTAGAAAGAAATCAGTCCCAGCCTTGCTTCTTCATATCATCCTGTGTATTTTTACTTACAACCCTTGCTGGTGCTGTTGAGCTTGTTTCAGCAAACGTTAAATAAATAATCCACTTGAAGCTTTCTGCACTGAGGAAGAGAAAGAAACTCACCAGGGGGTAGATTCAAATGAACTAGAAATCTTATTAAATCTTGGTGAATCACTTTTACTCATATGAATAAGAGTAGAACCAAAACTGTATCACTTTCAGAAATATTCTGAGAAACCTGATGAATACTGGTCCTGATCCGAATAATAATAAAGAAACAACAGATCAGTTCATGCATAGAGTTAGGATAGTAGGCGTATCAGCTGACCGTGGCTCCTGTTATGATTGCAAATTAATGAGCAGCTACTAATCCTCTACGGGAGTTTAGGCTTTAGCGAGCTGAGTGGTGAGTCTGGTGCTTTATGCGTCAGGGTGCCATGTATATAGCCTACCTGCATTGAAAGATTTAACCCAAGACATGACAACATAAATTATTGCTTCCTGAAAACCTTTTAATGTTGAAATTAATGGCTAATAATTCATCGTTATTTTACAATACAAATATAATCTAAGTATCCAAATAGCATTATGCTAATAGAGCCTAAACGTACAGATGTCTTTTCAGGAATGTAAATAAATTTTTCAATTGCATCCTCACTGACAAGTGTTGCAAGTGATTAATAAACTATTTCGCATTTTCCAACATCATACAGGAAAATCAGAAATTGGATAATGAGTCATTTCTTGATTTCTTTTTTATAACAAAATGAAAAATCAGAAAGTTGTTTTCCATTTTCACGTTTTTGGAATGAAAACCAAATGATAAAAATGTACACATACTTTTTAAAATTTATGTTCGTTTATTCATTCATTTTAATTTAATGATGGAATTTTGTATGAGCAATATATTATTTTACGAGTCTGCATTAGTTGTTTTATAACAGATGGAATAAGAGCAGTTCTTGGTGATAAACCCAGACTTTTGGACTGCACTCTCTCTACATTTTGCTTTCATAGCTGGTAGATTTCCAATATTGACTTTTTGTGAGTCAGACTGTTTAGTCAGATAAGCAGGACCGGGTTATACACATATTGGCCCATTTTATCTCTGCAATTGTAATTGACGTCCTAAAAAGCTCACATGGCGCCGAAATAAACTTGATCTTTGTGTACCCTGCTCGCTTCCGCTATCTCCTCAGTTGCTAACGGTTTCCTTTTGCAAATGGTATGTATCTGATTCAGTGTCACTCAGTGCAGCTAGTGACCCATTACATGCCAACCTCGAAAGTCTCCTCACTGCTCCAGCAAGGCTTGTGGCTGTTTTGTTGATTTGCAAAGCGAATAGATGGATTGTACTGTTTGCATTAGGTGATATCTTTCAGAGCGAGCATACAACTGTCTCCATTCTCATAAACAATGATGAAACAGACTGTTCTCGTCCATGCAAATGATAGTGCTGTCTGGTTCAGAATGTCACCTTGCTTTGTGGCCGGATTTAACCAAGACTGTGATAAGGTTATTGATTGAATGGAAGAGAGTAGTGCAGCAGAATAACACACTATAAAAGAAATAAATGAGTAACTCAGGAATAGTCAGTCTTTGAGTTTAGAAGGCCTTCCTTTTAAGCTTTCATGTTCTGCTTACCACTTAGCAATGAAAGTTACATGACCCAGGCCATCTATTTTGACTTTTCAAATCATACAGTGGCAAAATGTCTTTTAAAAAATACCCAATACATTTTTACTATGGCTCAGTAAGTAGCAATATAAACAGTATCAATGGATATCAGTATATACAATTCTTTTTATAGAAACAGTCCAAAAGTGCTGTAAATAGGCACATGGGCAATTGTTTCAAGTCTCTAATCTTGTTGTGTCTGTTCTGAAAAAAAAAACTGTGCTTGCCATTAGTCAGCTCTTTCATTCAGCACGTTAGCCTTCACCCTGCCCAGTTGGTAGCTGTCATATGATAAGGGAGAGCTGGCTGGTGGGTGGGAATTGGCAGGTGACCAAATTGGGAAGAAAAATGGGGGGGAAAAAATTGTGATTGATAAATTAATCCACCTCGTTCATATTCATCATACCCTCTATTGTTTGGCACATGCGCCTTCTCAGTCATTGCTGATGAATTATTATGGATGTGTCAGTGATGTGGGCTTAATAAATTAGCCCCAGTGCACACAAAACCTAGGGGGCATTTTCACAAAAGTGATCACTTGACGTGACTGTCAGTGGTAGTCTGTGTGAATCTACAGTCTGGGCTAGAAAGAAATCAGTCCCAGCCTTGCTTCTTCATACCATTCTGTGTATTTTTACTTACAACCCTTGCTGGTGCTGTTGAGCTTGTTTCAGCAAACGTTAAATAAATAATCCACTTTAAGCCTTTCATTAACAGCAAATAAACTGTATGGCTAATTGTACTGTATGTGTGATCATCACGTGCATATGTGACTGGTGAACATCTCATTCCAAAACAATGGCCATTACAATGGAGTTGAGCCTCGCTTTGATGTTATAATAACCTCCTCTCTTCAGGGAAGGCTTGTACCGTGACCTGAATACATCATACTTGTTAACCTGATCCTCAGCACTTTGGTGTTTTGTGGGCTTATAATTCTAAGCATCCGTGTCTCTGCTTTCTGTCTGAAACAGACTGAAGAAGAAGTCCCAGTCGGTGGACATCGCCTCTCAAGGCTTCTCCAGTTTCATTCCGAGTCTGTCCATAAACAGATCCTCATCACCTGTTGCCAAAACGACCACAGTCGAGGTGCAAGAAAACAACACAACCAATTCCCAGTGGCGCACTTCACGATGCAGCGAGCTGAAGAGAGGCTACACCATAGGTAAGCATGCACACACATCTTTCCATTGCGTGTATTGCATGTGTGTCACGAGGTCCCCTGAGGTGGTGTGTACGTGTGTGCGCACGTGTGTGCGCACGTGTGCGCGTGTGTGTGTGTGCGCGTGTGTGTGTGTGTGTGTGTGTGTGTGTGTGCCTATCCAGGTGATTGTTTGCGATGCTTGAATGATCTGAAATGAAGAGACTAATACATTTCCTCTCCTGCCTCCCTCTCTTTTTCAGTACTTTGATACACATTCATTTTAGCACTTAAGTTATGCTCCTTATAAGATGCAAAATATGCTCTTCAAGGGCCTCAGAAGTCAACAGTGAATGCAATCTAGTGCAACCATTTAGCGTGTTCTCATTTTTATGATTCTAAATTGTCCATCCAGCTTTATTAATGGTGTCCACCATTTAGCATTTCTGTAGACTAATAATGAAAGCTTTTGGGGATCAGTTAGATTTAACAGCCTGTACCTGATTACATACTTAACTGATTAAGCTAATGTCTGTTTCGCTACAGCATGTAGCTATCCAACAAATTAATCAAAGCGTAACATCCACTTAGCTAGCAAGCTGTTTAACATCCTTAGGCAGACTGACTGGTTTTACCAGTGTATATGTTAAACCGGCTCCTTATACAACCTGTTCTTTGCAGGAAGGTATACGATATGGCCAAAAGTATGTGGGCACCTGAGTATTGGATATCCCATTCCAAAACCATGGCCATTAATATTGAATTGCTCCCCATGCTATAACAGCCTCCACTCTTCTGGGAAGGCTCTTCTCTAGTTTTTGGAATGTGGCTGTGTGGATTTGTGCCAAGAGCACAAGAGATAGGGCACTGATGTTGAGCGAGAATGAGTTTATTGGGGTTGAGATCAGGGCTCTGTGCTGGCCTCTCTAGTTCTTCGACTCCAACCTTGGCAAACTATGTCATCCTGCACCTCACTTTGTGCACAGGAGCAGTGTCTTGCTGGAAAAGGCTTTGGTTTATCCAGCGAAGGAAATCTTAATCCTACAGCATACAAAGACATTCAATACAATTGGGTGCTTCTAACTTTGTGGCAACAGTTTGCGGAATTTTCACACATGACTGTGATGATCAGGTGCCCACATACTTTTTACCATATAGCATAATTAATGCAAGATTACAAAGTAAACAAAAATATTTCCACATCACTTCAGTGAAATAGTATATTTACGGTTTCTTAAAGATGAGGTGTCTAAGTTGACAAACCCTATTTTGGCCAAAATCTGATTTTTTCATCTTTTTGCTAGAATTGAGCCACAGAGAGTTCCATTGGGTTTTCCCACACTGTCACACACATGTAGCGAAGAAAGCATTCAAATGTAAGTGCTTAGAATACAAAATGTTAATTATTTCTATATATAATCAAGCAAGTTTGACTGAAAGGCTTTACTCAAAGACGTGATGTCTAAAACTACGCAATTGGGCCCACTCTGAGATTATGATGATCCTAAAATGGCCAAGTATTAAAAAAAAAAAAAAAAAAAAAAAAAAAAAAAAAAAAAAAAAAAAAAAAAAAAAAAACACCCTAAATAGCATGGATCGCATTTAATAGATACTCGACCTCTCAAAGCAAGGTTATCGTACTCTTCCTCTCAAAAACAACCTACATAAAGGTTTGAGTCCACTACCATCTACTTGCACATTTCTAAATTGCTCTGAATATATGGATCTGCCAAATGAATAAATGTAAGTTTTTTCAGTTAATACAGGTTGTGTTTCCCAAATAGGAAAAAGCATTCCTTACTTATATGAGTGAAGGAAATCGAGTAAAAGAAGGTTGTAGCAACGATATTACAGGGTTTTGGAGGCAAATGCAGGTTTCTTGGCAAAGTGAACAAACCCAAAGGCCAGAGACAAAGCCAAAGTCAAAAACATGCAGAAGTTCAGGCATCCAACAAAGCAAACTTGATAACATCGTCAAGGTCAAAAACAGAACAGCGCACACACAAAGATAAAGGCTTGGTAATCCCACTAGTCATGTGCTACAAGCAATACTTCGCAATGAGCAGAGGTTTGACGTGTGTGTGTTTGTGTGTGTGTGTGTATATATATATATATGAACTGGTGATTTGAAACAAATGTGTATGTGACTAGAAGACTGTGGAGTGAGAACAAGGTAACAAGTCATGTAATGGATCAAGTGATAAGTCGTGTCGCAGAGGATTCTGGGAAATAGAGATTGCGTTGACATGGCGTTAAGAAACTAAAATGAATTTTGATTTTATACAAGGATTTCTTACACAACTTTAAAAGGTTAAACGTGTCTATTTATTCGGTTTTAAATGACGGATAATTGAATAATTAATATTAACAAAGTTAAATTTTGGATTAGTGCTGAAACTTGGCCCTGAGTCATGTAGATTAGCAGAGTAATATCTCATTGATTCCGCTCACGTACGTTTGTAGACTCGTGTGTCTGGCCTGTCTCACCTTTCTGAGTCAGTCGCAGCCCCATGAGCTCGCTGCATGCTGGAGGAGGACTGCTGGGGATTCTTCACTGATGTAGTACTGATGATTAGTGATTCATCATGCTTTGCCCTGTCATTGACAGGAGATTGGAGAATGACTAAAGAATGCACAAAAACCAAACTAATAACCAAAAACCAAAAAAATAGGCAAAAGTGACATGGTGGTGTAGTGGTCTTAAGTTTCATATGTTCTGTCCGTGTCCAACTAAGTTTTTTCCTTTACCTTGGTTGCATTATATTACATCATCTGTTACATACCGGTTAGGGTTAGGGATAAGGTTAAGGTTTAGGGTTAAAAAGTTCCCACAATTCGAACTCTGTTTATGATTCACTCATAAAACACTTGCTGCATTTACACACTTGCATTCTACCTCTTGTACTTTACAAATCCCATTCTGTGTTTTTGTGTGTATTTACATTGCCCAAAACATGAATTTTAAAGTGAACTTTTGTAGTTAGGACAAACTGTCAGACTTAATTAAGCTTAAAACACAGCACTTGATGCAATTCCTTGTCTGGGTCATCCCAAACGGATAATCGTGACTTAAGTGTAGAGCAGTACTCAAGTATAAAGATAATTTTGAGACCTGAATACCAACTGCACATTTTCAGTAATACAGCCCATAGTGTGGGAGATTGGAAAGATATTTCAAGCAGGCTGAGCCGCTTATCTTCCTCTTTTCAGCTTTTAATTCACAAGATCATTGCCTACTGACCGTACGGGATGTGGCTGGACATCATAAAGGACGTACGCGAGAGAAAGCTACCTGAGGACGCGGTAACAGACGAAACATATGGTTGCAAATTATTACTATTTGTATGGCTTCATTGCTCCCTCGTTAACTATACCCTTGTTCCAGTAACGTTTCGATACAGTGGTGTTATATTAATTGCCTAATCAAACATAATGATGCACTCATGACTGGAAATTTTTTTTTTTTTTGGCATTTGTACTAAAATTCAGTTCCAAGCAGTGCAGTGTGACTTTGTTGCTCACTTTCCAAGCCTCCTGTTTTTGAAAGATTGTATGCCAGCACTGCCAATCATGCCGTGTTTTGGCCTGGTAGCTCTCTCGGTCTAATCAGAGGAGAGTGCTAATGCAGGCGGCAGCACGCTGTGCCCCCCTCCTGGATTTGTGACAGCGGCGCCATTAAAGCTGCATAACTGATCCATCAGCTGCATTTTAACAAGCGGCCCTGATGCGCACCGTCAAATTAGACCAGTCCTTGTGCACTCTCGGAAAAGACGGTGCCAGCAGTTTTAATGCAGTTGAATGAAAGGCTTCTATTTGCTTTTAATAAAGACAGTGTTCGGATGGGGCTAATGAATAAGTAAATGAGAGACAGTGATTGCTTTGTGTAGGTAGATTAAGACTGCACTGCATAACACTGTTCTAGTGTTAAAAACGTAACGGTTAAAAGGACCAATCTGTGTTAAATGGATGTCCTTAGTTATTCTATTGTATTCATAAACAATACAAAGCTGCACATTTATCTTTAGTAAAATTGCATTAAAATCATTTTTAAAATAAACAAAAAGATGCTAAAAAAAAATGGTCAAAGAACCTGGTACAGCGAGCCTCGGCATTCAATATCCATTTTTTCCACTTTCTTTTACAGACACACTCAGCAGGAGCTTATGTAACAATGCATCGTATATAAAGTGTGGCAGTGCAGTCACAGAGTGAAGGTGTGAAGGCGAGAAAAGCTCTAGGTGCTGTGTGATATCTGGAGAACACCAGCCTGCTGTACTTGGAAAAGCCCCTGTTGTAAGTGTTTAAGGCTGACATGAAGACAGAAAGCATCCTGATCCATAGAAACAGAGAAAAAAAACAGTATTTATGTGATTATTTGATGAATGACAATAGCAATTTTAGATATTAGTAGATGTTTCAGTCCATCATTACATTAACTAAGGTCACAAATGCATACTCCACAGGAATATACACTCACTGCGTACTTTATTAGGAACACCTGTACACCTGCTCGTTCATTTATTTATCTAATCAGCCAATCATGCGGCAGCAGTGCAATGCATAAAATTGTGCAGATACAGGTCAAAAGCTTCAGTTAATGTTTATATCAAACATCATAATGAGGGAAAAATGTGATCTCAGTGACTGTAAACGTGGCATGATTGTTGGTGCCAGACGGGCTGGTTTGAATATTTCACAAACTGCTGATCTCGTGGGATTTTCGCACACAACAGTCTCTTGGGTTTACATAGAATGGTAAACCAAAAAATCAGAAAGAAATTCAGCATGTGGCAGTTCTGTGGGCAGAAACGCCTTGTTGATGAGAGAGGTCTGAGGAGAATGACCAGACTGGTTTGAGCTGACAAGAAGGTTACAGTAACTCAAATAACCACTCTTTACCACCATAGTGAGCAGAAAAGCATCTCAGAATGCACAACATATCGATTCAAGGCGGATGTGCTGCAACAGCAGAAGACCACATCGGGTTTTATTTCCTGTCAGCCAAGAGCAGGAGGCTACAGCGGGCACAGGCTCACCGAAACTGGACAGTTGAAGATTGGGAATAGACCAGGTGACATTTTTATCAATCGCTAGCTTCAGATTTCTGTTCTTGGGTCATAGGATTGAACCTGATGCGATCTTTTGTTATAGCGCATCCACCTCAAAGTTTGCCGTGTTGTGCTTTCTGAGATGCTTTTCTGCTCACCACTGTTGTAAAGAGTGGCTATTTTAGACTTCCTTTCAGCTCAGCCCTGAGCTGTGAGGCACAAACTGAGCCAAAGGACAGAGCTGTAGAGCTACAGAAATGTGATGTGTTCTGGATATTTGGACCACCATGAAAAAAGAGGAAATAAATGCTGCATATGATGCAGAAAATGTTTTAAAGTAGCTATTTATATAATTAAGTAATCATGTATTTTGTGCTGACTCTGTATTCTCTGTGCTTTTGTGATTTTTGTGATTTCTATGTGCACTCTTTCCATCTCTGTTTCCATCTTTTCAGCCTTCATGCTGATCAGCCAAAGTATTTATTTTGTTTTTTTGGTTTCTTTAATTATGCCCAACATAAAACTGAAATAAAAAAAAACAAATGAACCAAAAGTATTAATTTCACTCTGAATCAAGTTTGGCAAAGGGACTAATAAGTATGAAAGTGCCATAAGAGTACGATTTAGTTATTCCTAAATATAGCCTGACTCAACCATCATAATGCATAGTGTTCTTTTATAGGCTGAGGAATCATAAAGTAGCACTAATGTTTGAGACAGATAGTCTAGCTGCTCAAAACAATTCCTCAGGCATTTTCTGTAGCACCACAGGGGACACTTATGGTTCAGGCTACTACACAGTAAGCTACAAGCTGTAGTCCATCATTTCTAGATTTCATAGAGATTCAAAGCCCGTATTAATGTTATTGGTGTTGTGGATCTGGTTACAGAAGCCTGCAGTTGGTCTGTGGTGCTACACGGCTGTCTCAGCTTAGAGTTCATCTTTAAACCTCTTGACTATTTTGGGATACAGATGATCTTTTTTAGCTCTTCTCATGACAACTTTGTCTCAGTTACATAGAAACGTTGGCATTAACCATTGCAATAGCCACCCACGAGTCGCACACAGAGACGAATCATCGTGGGTGGTGCTAATGCAGTGTGCAATTATTCATTAAGAAAATACACCCACAGACATTTCACAAGGAGACTGAAAGGTGTTTGGCAAACCTGCTTGAGAATGATTTTAGTTTTTATACTCTGTTCACACAGTAAGCTCAGCATTTAGATTGATTAGTGCTGAGTAGCATTCAGAAGAGCAAACATGTCATATGAACTAATGTCTATTTTACAGAAACCAAGCAAAAACATGTCTTTTTTTCAGGCATGTATTCATGTATCCGTTGTCCTTTTCTCACTGTTTGCACAGATGTGCAAAACCTTTGCGCATCTAATGAGAGGATTGGGCTTGTGCATCTCACTGCAGCATATCAGTTTCAGAAGATGTAGTCATCTGTGCATTACCTCTGTACGATCACATAAAGTGGATTAAAGCAATGAGTATTTCACTTCTACAGTCAGCGACAGAAATTTCATGAAGTTTGGATTTTAACCAACGTTAGAGCATGTGCTACTGCATTAGATTACAGACTGAAATATCACCCATGTACTGTTTACTGTAGATTATGGCCATACACTGCAAAATATAGCATAAATATTGTATTTTGTAGTGTTTCTAGCTAGAACACACCACCATGCCGTGCACATATTTTTATTTGAATAACTGCTCTGCTATGTCCAGTCTAAAGTTGTGATATACTGTGTTGTAATATACTGCTGCAGCGGCCTGGTTTAAAATGGGCTTAAGGGGAGCACCAAATTTAATAAAGGCTAAACAAATTTTAATACTAATAATGTGACAGTGTTAATCATTATAAAATATTCCATTAACTAAGTTTACATGCACAGAATTACATTATAAATATGCCTCTCGGGTGACCTCATGTGGGGTTGTGACCCCAAGATTGAGAACCTATGGGTTAACACCTTCTTCCTTCACTATCTTTAATGCTACATTCAAGTAAAACTTGTAACTTGGACTAGGGAAAACAAAAAAAAAACGCCTCTCAACTCGGAAGGCCTACTGGGAAAGTCAGGGACTTTGGGTCGTTTCCTCAACCCTGAGTTCAGCAAGTGATGTTAAATCAACATGGCTGCTCACACCATGTACAGTAAACAAAGTAACTTTTCTTTACTTTTAAATTAGCTACTCTGTATATACTAGTATTTGCTTTAGATCCATCAAAAATACAGACATATTAGCTTGTTAAATCTATAACACTGACTATACAGTTCACTATGTTGAAGAGTTAAATATACATCACTCATTACAGTTAGCTTGCTAGAGTTTTCCTCATAAAAGACGAACATGGAGACATCCATGTTTTTTTCCCCAGTTTGTTAGCTCGAACACACGGAGGTCGAAAATGATGTAATTCCAAGTTCCGATTTCAGCATAATTAACCGGAGAACCAGCCATGTTGCACAGGATATGCTTATAAGCTTAACTGTCCAGGAAGGTCAGAACATCTGCCCTGTTGCTTCTTCTCAGCAACATGCCATTATGTGACCCAGAACTGAGTGGTCAGGTGTGCAGGTTCATGCCTCAGTTTGAAGTGATTGCCTGGTGGAGGAGATACTCTATAAGAGTGCAGCAGTGAGTAATTCATAGAAACATTGGCAAAGGAGCGTGAAGTGGGATGGTGGTTCCTAAATATCACCCTGCTGGCAATTGCTTGAGATCAGTCTGGAGGCTTAGCAGCGTTAGATTACAAGGAGACGCAGTGCCAGAGGGATGCATTCCTATTGTACACATAAAGCCCTGAGCTGTAAATTGTGTCATTTGGTTTACACCATCTAAGCAATATATATGAGAAGATCCATTTCAATATTGCCCTTGTCCTGAGTTCCCAACCTCCAGTTTCAAAGGGGCAGCAAAGTAATGTTTCATGTTTCATGGTGGGCATTTTTACAACAGTGGCCCACACAGCTCGACGCTGCAGTCTCATTCCCCAAGATATTGCTCCCATGTTACTTATTCACAGGATTTGAGTGGAGTGGCTGTTACTGATGAGACAGGGAACTGCACATACCATGGTGAAGCTGGTTAGGTGTGTGTGTGTGTGAAAGGATTTCTGTGGAGAGAGGGCAGACTGATTCACAGAGACAGCACTGCGCCCAGGTTGGCTACTTATTTTAATCCCAGGTGGCATCTCCTCTGGCAGTGCCATACAGACAGAACTAAAGAAACACCAAGAAACTGTTGGAAAATTGGGGAGTGCTGTGAACCTGATGGAGAACCAGTGGATAAACACTGTTGAGTGCTGTCAAATACTATGGCTGGATATTTTTGGATAGGGTGCTGGATAGGGTTACTAGAAATCTTTACAACTGCATAATACTACATCTATTAAATAATAAATTTGTAATGTTTGAGACATGACCCATTTAGAATCATAGTACTAAAGTAAAGGTCCTAAGCTTTAGGTGCATTCCCACTTTAAAGTGCTGGAAAGAAACAGATTGAAATTACTCTGAGTAGCCCTGACACTCTTTTAATAAAAACTCACAGTGTAAGGTTCAAATTACACAAATTGGCCAAAGGTATGAGGACACCTGACCATTACAACCAGATGTGCTTGCTGAACATCCCTTTCCAAAACCATTGGCATTAATATGGAGTTGGTCCCCCTTTGCAGCTATAGCAGTGTGGCTGGGGGGATTTGTGTTCATTCAACCACAAGAGCAGTAGTGAGGTCGGGCAGTGATGTTGGGCGAGAAGGCATTTCAATACATCTCAAAGGTCTTCAGTGGGGTTGAGGTCAGGGCTCTGTGCAGGCCCCTTGAGTTCTTCCACACCAACATTGGTAAACCATGTCTTCATGGAGCTTGCTTTGTGTAAAGGGGCATTGTCATGCTAGAACAGGTTTGGGCCTCTTAGTTCCAGTGAAGGGAGCTCATACTGCCATAGCAAACAAAGATATTCTAGATAATTCTGTGCTTCCAACTTTGTGGCAACATATGGGTGTGATGGCCATGTGTCCACATGCTTATGGCTATATGGTGTAGTTGGTAATTTCTAATGCATACATCATACACGAGCAGAGATCCAACATCATCATACCTGAAAGTAGCACAGCCAAAGACCCACCCCCAGATTTCTGATATGTCTTAACACACAGCCACAAGCATCGTAACAAAGAAGTCTTTCCCCTTCAACTGTCTTTGAGCCAGATAGCTCAAAGATGCGCAGAGCTCGGCAGACAGCTTGTAAACTCAGCCCGTAGATCTGAATGAGCAGCACACTGACAGATAATAATAGGGAAAAGGCTGTCCTCTTCAACAGTGCCTCGAGTTTTAGAGCTTGTGTTAGCCAGCTGGCTTGCTACTGGTGAATATTTAATACTAAAGTTCTGATCTTGGAGAACAAACACAGAGTAGGGGACTGAATGATTGGGTTGGTGATTCTCAAATACAGCACTGTGGAATCACAATAAAATACAAAACAAGCAATGATAGCAAGAGAACTGACTAGAATTAGTGCACTAGCTTAAAGACAAGCTTTTCTTATAGAAAGACACTAAAGGGTACAATGCAGGATTTTGATAATGGCACATACTACTGTTGTATGCCACTAAGTAGGACCTCAGTGCACCAATGGGGTCTATACTATTTAGGCATCCTGTTTATTGTGCAGAATGTTTTGGGACACAGCCCTGAATTCTCATTGAAGTTGTATTAATTGATGTGAACTGCACATTTTAGTGTAAGAGTGCCATGTCACAGTTCAAATGAAGAGAAACATCACCAGTTATAGAGAATAGCAGTGCGAGGTTTCCCTAGTGTGGGAATGAATCGATATGCTGGCAGAAAGGCGCCACTGAAACTGCTTACTCTTACACTTAAGATCCCCCGCAATCAATCGCTGCCTCACGCATGGTGCAGCTGAGAGGAGCAACGCTGGGATTACTGTGGCATTGGCATGTATAATGGAACATATAGAGTAGATGAGGTGTGGCTGTTTACAGTCATGAAGTTTTTCCTCATTTAGGTACCCAGCACACCAATATCTATGTAACCACCAGTATCAAGAAATATTAGGAAGTATCTGACAGGACTCAGTATTGATTATCCAGCAGAAAAGGTTTTAAAAAATTACATAATTCTGAGTTCAAACTTCCCACATCCAAGGTAAGTCATTGTAGTATTAGCCCTTTCACAAATCGCTTGACTAATGTCTATGAAATATTTCCACACAGTTGAACACTATTGATCTGCTGCGTGACTCTGTGCTGACCAGTGCAGGAGAGCAAACATTTGTTTTTAATCATATTCTAATGATCCTCACCTTTAAAATGACATCTATAGTGTCATTATTAGTGTTAGTATAGATTTGACAAATAGTTCAGCCCAAATCTTTTTCAATTTTTTTTTTTTTTTGTTTCAGAACATTTGCAGGCCTCAAGCAACAACTTACTCAGACGCCTCCACCCACAATAATCATATCATTTTGTATGAAAGAATCAACAGAATTTTTAATATAAACTGTTACCTTGTTTGAATCAACAGGCTACTGTTGTCTTAGCTAGCAGTAATGAGCTAGCAATTTTAATGTAAGAAGGCAGATAAAGTCCAGTTAATTAGCATGAATTTCTTACAGTGTTTTGGGTCTGTGCCTGAGACTTCCTGATACATAAACCTTTTCGCATAGTAAAGTGTTTTTTTTTTTTTTTTAAACAGATAAAATAAAAAAAATCACAGGACCCCCTGGTGGCCCTAAGCAACCGCTTATAACGCTTATAACAAGTAATGTCCCTGGGTTTGTCTGATGTTAGCTACTGTACATTGACAGTTTTCGTGTTGAACTCAAAAAACATCCTCTGTTTACATTGAGAGAAAGCCAGGGCTCTGCTTCAGAGCATCTTTTAAGCAGGAAAAACATGTTGAAATAAGAGGATCAGCCAAAACATTACTAATGCGGGTTGAGGGCAAACGGGGTGGGGCTTCCATGGGTGCGAGTTCAGAACACCTGTTATGGAGTAATAGGTGCATTTCCTTGTACTTTGACAATGACAATAAAGTTGAACCTAACCTAAAAACTGAATACTAGCATACTGTGATGTTAAAATACAGAGCTGCTACGCAAAGTGCTTGAAGGTTTCCAGTCTACAGCAGTTTTCCCCCGGTTTTGCGACAGTCCACCAGGATTCGCCTGTTTTCAAATCTATTCATTCTGTCCCTGCTTCTCCAGGTGCGTGTCCTGCTCTGGGCCTGCATGGCACTGCCAGAGGAGATGCCACTAGGGGTTAAGCTAAGCAGGCAGCCTGTGTACAATGCTGTCTGTGTGCATCAATCTGCGCTCTCTCCACAGAAAACCTTTCACACGCACCTGTCCAGCTTCGCCACTGTATTTACAGCTTCCTGTCTCATCGGTGAGACTCAGGCTAGAACAGCGGTGACACCGCGATACATTCACACTCACACTCTATGTGCAGAGATAGACAAACACATGAACACAGAAATGTCAGACAGGAAAATGCTGTGTAAGATGATAAACCATAAATTTGCTCTGTGGTTAGCCTGATGTGTGTGTGCATGGTATTTAAACTGTGGATTCTTTTGTATGGTCCGATCCATTCATTTCATTATATCCCGTCTGGGACTGTTTACCCCTATCTCTGCAAGCCATTGCAACATTTTGATGTTGGTGATCAGGTTTCAACTCTATTTCAGTTTCCACATGCAGTTCATATAAATAGAACACATTAAATCAATAATGTAAAAAAAAGTGGTTCTGTATTTCTTTTTCACAAGGCGCTGAGAGAATCAACCAAGGACTATAGAGTTATTTTTCTGTCAGATGTAATCATAAGTAAATGAAACCGAGAGATCGCAAGTCCATTAATCCATAATTGTGTTTATAAATAGGCAACTGGGATTACAGTTGAAGCTTTGCAAGTGCAGTCCTCGTGTTATGGCTAGAAATCCTTCTCGTTCATATTGTGATCAGACTAAACCATCTTACTGTTGTAGGGGTGGACAAATCAGTAACCTGGGCATCCAGCACAAGCAGATTTCATGTACAAACTATTTGTTTTTTTGGTTTCCCCCCCCCCCCCCCCAATTCGTATTTGCCTGACAAATAGTTTCAACAACCAGAAAAATGGGGAAAAAATATTCCTTGTTGGTTTTTGCAAAACAGTGGTTTTCATTTGGTATGTCCTATATATTTATACATAATGCACTTCACCATGGTGTGATGCACCTGGAAGCTGTAACTATAGCATGCGCTACTCTTTCTGAATCTCTCTGCCGGCTGCACTGTACATGGCCATGGCATGAGTGTTTTTACTTGACACTTAATTAGCATGCACGGATGACAGACAGTCTTTTCAGAATCAGGAAAATGCAGGCATTTTGTAAAAAAAAAATCCAACACAAAGCTGTCATATACAGTGGATATACAAAGACTATACACCCCAGTTATAATTGCAGGTTTTTGTGATGTAAAAAATCATATCAGACCTTATGCTGCCTTTAATGTAATATCAACCAACAAAATTCAGGTGAAGAACAAACAGAAACGTTTTAAGGAAGATAAAAAAGAAACAAAAGAAAAAACTTTGTAAGCACACCCTTTTATAATGGGGTGTGTGACTGACTGTGCTCAAAATTAACCAATCACATTCAAACTCGTGTTCAAATGTAATTATCATACACCTGTCATCAAGGAACTGATTCTGATTAACTACAAATAAAGAACAGCTGTTTCTGAAGGATTTTCTTGACATCTTTTTAGTTTTATCCGCCTACTGAAGCCAAAGAGCTTACAAAGCATGTACAGGATCTCACTGTTGAAAGGTATTGATCAGGAGATTGGTACAAAGAATTTCCTAAATGAAGATCTGACATGATTTATCTTGGTTTAATTTTTTACATCACAATACCCTGCAATATTAACAAGGGTGTGTCGACTTATTAAATCCGCTAGGGGTGTAACGATACATTCCTAAAATCTTGATTGAATAACAAAGTCTCTGACCTGGGGAAGATGATCAGTTGAAACATAATGAGCTCTGCAGCACTACCTGAGGCCTCAGTTTAAATGGAAATAGAGCTGCAAAGCCGGCTAAAATGCCCGACTTCCATGTTTGACTTCCCAACTTCTATGTCATTTAAAAGCTAAAGAAGAGCTCTTTTTAATGGTTATAATGTGGTTGTGTGACCATATAACCTGTAACGCATGTTGGTCGTTGTGATCCGGAGCTATTGGTCACTTCACAAGTACAGATAATTCCTGGTAATGGCGCTGCCTCTCCACGAAAGAATGCAATCATTGTGACCAGCATGCCCGATATATATTTTAACTCTATGGGTTCCATGATTGGACCTCTAGTGTTCAAGCAGTGCAATTCTATTAGACACATAATTAATAGAATGCTGATTTTGATGATTCTCATGATGCTAATCTTCACATTTTTGAGTCACAGTTACACCCATAATATTCACTGTAAGTCTATAACTAACAGTCACAGTTAAACATATCAAGAGAAAATAAAGATGCTAGGCAAACACGAATATATTTTACATGTGATTTGAATACAGGGCACCACATATCCTAGGCGAAATGTTGGCCAAAGACTTGCTGACTTTTTGTTGAAGGCTACATTAAAATACTGTTAGACAAGGATAAATGCATTCATTTTTCTTAGTCTTTATTAATGCACTTAACTACCTAACAACATCACCAGAAGTTATTACGTTATGTTCGTGGCCAAATTTTAGCCTGGTCAATTCGGTTTCTGGGGACCCCAGACACAGGCTAGCTAATAAGTTATCGTTTGTATTATGATATGAAATAAGGAGAATGGACTTGAAGAAATCATGGCTACAAACTGTCAAAGATCTTGATATAAAGTAAAGGTAAATCAGTAACCACATACATTTAGATAGAATGTACAAACTGAATGTGTGAATAAAGTCACCAATATCACATAAGACACACATATACACAAAATTAGTGTTGCATGTTTGCTATTTTCTGAAATTCACTGCAGTTCATAAACTTTTTTTGGTGTATTTTTAACAGCAAATTTACTCCATTAAACATCAATATATGGGATGCATGATGGACACAGACTGATGAGATTATATTCTTCATTGATGGCATTATTTACCTATTATATGGTGACCCCCTTAAATCACCTTTGTGTATGCAGTAACAGCTACCAGAATTTTACAATGTTGTTTCAAGCTGCATGATAGTTTCTGTTGTAGCTACTCCTTGTTTTCAGTTGTCTTCAGAAATGTTTCTAAGCCTATGCAGTAGAATGGCAGACACCACAAATAGTCTTGCGTCAACTTCTGGCTTGTGGCCATTTGGAGCACAAGCGGAGCAGGATGTAATTGGCTACCAAAAAAAAAAGAAGCATAACCAGTTAAATGTTTATTTGCTGAAGGGTAATGTCAAGGGCAATTCGATAGGGTCATCGCTGCACCTTCATTCAGCATTTTAACACCTCCCTGTGCAGCAGAGATTCATGGTTTAGTCCATGGGGGAGAATGCAAACAGTTTACTTTCTTGACTGAGGCTCTGAATCCAGGCTTAGATTTACTGCCATCCCCTCACGTAGTACTGGATTTATCACCCTGGATGTATAATTAACGCAGATGGTCTCACACACACACACACACACACACACACACACACACACACATACAGATTGGAGCCTCCTCCAATCTATACATTCCATAATAAATGCCAGTGCCACAGTAATCCTGGTGTTGCTCCTCTCAGTGTACCATGCGTGAGGCAGCGATTGATTGCAGGGAACTTAAGTGTAAGAGTAAGCAGTTTCAGAGGCGCCTTTCTGCCAACATATCGATTCATTCCCACATTGGGGAAACCTCGCACTGCTATTCTCTATAACTGGTGGTGTTTCTCTTCATTTGGACCGTGACATTATGGAAATAAAAGAGATTGCGCATGTATCAAGACTGAATGAAAAAATTGTGCAGAACTGCCATGGTTTCATTTTCTTTTGGCTTTTCATTTTCTTAAGAGCTGCTTTTCAAGACGTTCTGGCCATCCGTTCATGCATATTCACAGCGAATGGGATCGAGCCAGCACGCATATTCACAGCGAAGTTTGTGTAAAATTATCATCACACATTGGGTGGACTAGACAAACTGTTCATTTAATCTGGGTATTTTCATTAGTTAGATGGAACATTCAGGAGTCAAACAAGAACATTGAATAGATTTCAGTGAATTTCCCTTACCCAAAATATCTAAGCAGTAAAACACGACATGGTGTGTTGTAACAGGAAAGTAAACAAAACAGGGTGGTGTGATGCCGCCTGTCACGAAGCAGAGTTACTGTTACAGCCCCAAAGTTAATTGTTTTCCTATAAACGCTCATCATGAAGTGTTTCCTTTTATACACTGCCCTCCAAAAGTTTGGAAACGCCTGAACAAAATAGGGTTTTTGGGCAATATCAGCATAAATCCTCTTTAGTTAGTGACCATTTTGCATTGATAATAAGGGACAACACTAGGCATCCGAGCAGTCAGTTTATTCAAACATTGACTTGATATATTACTCCAAGCCTCCTGGAAGATTGCCCAAAGATGATTC
>CM040996.1:5095708-5184071 GCA_022985145.1 Pangasius djambal | reverse complement strand
ATGAATCCAAAATTTGAGTATTTTTCTATGTTATGTTCATGTTTATGTTCATAAACTTTTTATTTAATAAAATATGTTTTCATAGTTTGTGTTGTCCCTTATTATCAATGCAAAATGGTCACTAACTAAAGAGGATTTATGCTAATATTGCCCAAAAACCCTATTTTGTTCAGGCGTTTCCAAACTTTTGGAGGGCAGTTTACCATTTTATAATTTGTTATTAAATAAAGAACAGCATGTCAAACCTTATCAGTTAGTTTTAGTAGTTCACATTTAATGTTGTCTGAAAAACAAGTTAGTGCAGTCATAAACCATTGTACCCTCAGCAGCTTTTCTTTTTCTCTCTTGAAGATAATAGGAAAAAACAAATGCATCTCTAATGTAGATGAGTTAGCTATTGCAATCTACTTTGGTACATCCTAACATTTCCCTCTATTGTAAAAAAAAATATATATATTACATAATGTAAGCTGCAGGTAGAGAAGTAAGCCTAACCATTCTACTTGAAACCCAGTTATATTTACAACTCAAAGAGCTGTTCTTGCAACTTACATTTATGATCATTCTGATAGCACATATCATAATAACATTCGGTTCAAATGAGACAAGTAGAACATAAAGGAGTAATTAAGGAAGTATAATGGACAGAATCGTATAATGTTAGCATGGCCTGTTTTTAAGAGCTCTTTTCTTAGAACTGCCTGGATGACGTTGACGTCTATGAAAATAGCTTGGTGAGTCTGTATTATTCCTCTTCGTGGAACCATATTGTTCATCACATTTTCATGCACATGGTTACAGCAGCATAGGAGGTATAAGGAGATATCCTCAGGAGCTTTGAAATGATTTCCAGCCTGGGAGCTGGATGTGCTGGATGTTCTGTTAGATCATTAAGCATAAGCATCCCAATGAGGCATCATGAAGCCATCAAGAACTGGCGGGATGTTATAAACTGTATATCATCCAAGACTGGAGGAATGAGAATCAATGGACATTGCATCCATCAGCTTTCCAATATGGCAAACCATGTTCTCTCCTACACTGAGAGAGACCACCAATAAGACCTTCAGATCCTACAAGCCAATCTTCCTGCAAAACACAGCATATGATCTTCTCATTTCTGGCCCTAACCCAGTGCTGGAGGAACTCCCTTCAGTCCATAATTGTTCAGATCCATGAACAATTATATTTCTCAGGCTTTTCACTCCAAACTCTGTGTCTCCTGATGGATAGTGGTGTGAACAGAATGAAAAGTCGATGACAATAAAGGCGGAAGATCACTCCAGACTGCACCATGGATGGATCACATCTGCAGACTAGGGGGAGGCAAATTATCATTGCATCAGGTCATTGCAGGTGCAGAGTTTCCCCAGTCAGACCATTCACCTTGTGTACTGACCCATGTTTTCTGTACTTTTTTCAAATCTAAGCATGGTGCATGGATTAAATCTAACAGAACTTGTAGCTTTCTCCTGATTTAGGGTTATATTTATGCATGGTAAGATAAATGATCTGTATTTTGCAGTTGAGCCAAACAGTTTCTTTAACAGGTTTCTTTTTGTTTTAAGATGTTGTTTAGAAAAACTCTTTTCTTTTGCCGTTATGGCCAGTTGTTGCCACCAAGGTGTTTGAGGTTTCCATAGCAATTTAAGAACTCACATACTTCTCAAATGCTGCCTGGGTCCAGCAGAATCTAGGATGTTTTCTGCCCAAAAAGCCTTGCATGTCTTGTAGAAGACTGACATGCAAGCCTAAAAATGTGCTATATTTTTGTACAAAATGTGCAAACATGCGTCTGTCTTTTAAAAAATATGCACTTGATGGAGGATTATGCAAAAAGTGAGGAATCATGGCACATTATAAAGATATACCGATCAGCCATAATATTAAAACCACCTGCCTAATATTGTGTAAATCCCATTACATGGACATGGACGAGGCATGGACTCTACAAGAAGGTATGCTGTGGTATGTGACACCAAGACAGGTCCTTTAAGTCCTTTAAGTTGCAAGATGGGGCCTCCATAGACCAGTCTTGTTTGTCCAGCACATCCCACAGATGCTCAATCGGATTGAGATCTGAGGAATTTGGAAGCCAAGTCATCACCTTGAACTCATTGTCATGTTCCACAAACCATTCCTGAACAATTTTTGCAGTGTGGCAGGGCGCATTATCCTGCTGAAAGAGGCCACCTGCCATTAGGGAATACTGTTGCCATGTCAAGGTCAAGGTCCTAGACAGGGTTTTTTCAATAGCGTCTAGACCACCATAAAATAGCACTTGATCCAGCACATCCTTTTTTTTTACATTAGATTTTTTTATATTCAATAAAAAATATTCTTGAAAGGTTAATGAATGATGTTCATGTTCAAAGTGCATCAGGTATCAATCAGATATTGAATCAGGTATCAAGAACTACATAATTTTTCATGGGAAGTTACTAATGAAAATCCTGTTCATGAGTGTTAGGAATTTTTTTTACCTGTTTCACCTGGTAGAGGAAAGGCTAATACTTAAACACCTTATCATCTCTCACCTCTAGTTCCAGTCTGCCTCCTATTTAGGCCTCCATTTCCTTATATTATTACACACTGACTTGCTGTGTATACTTTGATTTTAACAAACTGAATCAGGCAAAATAACATAGCTAATAACTAGAAAGCTTATATTTGTCCCTAAATCCTGTGCCTTTGTATATTTATTACAACTAAATTTCATTTAGATGAAATTGATTATTATTTTGTCCTCTAGCTGCTTAATGTCTAAAGTCCAGAAGTCATTTTCCACTGAGAAGCAGCATGCTAGAAGGAATTACACGCCTGACCTGAGTGAAACTGAATCCAGTTTTAGTCAAGTGATTGTTTTCCCTATAAATAGAAGACTTTTGAATAAATACAGCAGTGTGTCAACTGTAAATGTGTGTTGTTTTTTAAACACTCTTGTGTCTCAACTCATTCAGCCAAACTGATTTGAAAGTATGCGCTTTGCGTTACGCCCCAGCGGCGCTCTTAATCCAGCCCCCATTTTCTTGATTAAATGGTGGCAAATGTCACTCGCACACCTCATCCACCTGCCGCCATGAATCCTGAAGCTGTTGTCAATTTTCCTTTATCTCAATCAGGAGCAGAATGAAAGGAGACAGCCGTTCAGCCATTAGGATTCACGCGCCGCAGCTTAACATAATGACCAAATGTATGACCGTGTCTGGCAGAAAAGAGAAAGCAATTAATCCTCGACGCACACTTCGGGAGATGAAAGATGACAAAGCATGGGATGTTTTTATTTCTTCTATCACCTGTAAGCTCCTCCTCCCACACCGCCCTCTTTGAGTCCTTGTGCAAAGCCGAGGTATTACGTTCACGTACTGTATTGCTAGCTCATTTGAAATGTCTAGTGGTAGTAAGTCAAGGGGACTGACCTTGTGATAAAAATCTCAAAGACGAGCAGATGCGGTTTTTATTCTACCTCTCCATCAGAAAGCACAGAAGCGGCCAGTGCGGTGATGGACTCACCGTCCTGTGCTGTATTTGGAGGTTAAGGTGGTCAGTGCGGCCCCACAGGCCATGGCAGACTGACAGCTCTAATGGCCTCTGAGTTGCACCGAGCCTGGAGCAGCCGTTACTGAATAGACAACGATGAATGAAGCCGGCTGGGAGACGACCTCCCAGGAAGCAACGAGGCAGAGTTTCCTGTTTAAGAGGATCGGTGTCTGGTGAATTTTCTGCTGCTGGTGTTGATGAAGGAATTCAGGACGATGATATTGCACAGAATAGCACCGCTTATTTTCTGTCCTATTTTACATTATTACTAAAAGTAGAACAGCTTGCTTTTTTTTAATGTTTACACACTTGGCTCAATTTCTTTAATTCACAGATAAAATTTAGAAATAAATCATTGTGACCTGAGAGCAAATGAGCGTTAAATAATGACCGGTCTACAGAAATGTGAAACAAATATGATTCGAGTCTATCATATGATCTCTAATTTTAATTCACACTTGTTCACACACCTGACATCACAAGTATCACAAAGAATATCAAGCATTTCTATATTTTGATTCTTCTAAGATCACCTACTTAGATCCTGTTAACCTCAATCATTTGAATGCTTTTTCCCACTGAAACAATTTAACTCTAAAAATCATTCCCTTCCATTCTTTTAACTGCTGTAGGGTCTGTTTTCCCTGACAGTGTTCACCTACTAGTTGACTAGTTAATATCCATAAAGCAGACTCACAATATTCATCAGTTTGCTAATAGCCTTCTCAGCAAGGTCAGAAACATTTTGCAGGGCAAAAGAAGCAGATGTCGTCTTTGAAGCGAGTCTTGTGTAACCAGATGGTGTTTCAGAACTTTGAAACCACAAGCTAAATTAGTTGCTTGCTAGGTTACCTTTATTTGCTTGTAATAATTTTAAGCATGTGTTAGCACTCATGCTAACTAGAGAGCTGCATGTATCAACCTATTTCACGTCTTAGCATGTGTGAAAATATTGTGCCACCAGCCATGAACTAATTACAGTGAGTCATTCAGAACTTATCAGGGATATTCAGCTAAAATTCATAAAGGTCCAATTACATAAAATTTGTTGCTTACAGATGTCCAGATAAGCGACTAACAGAACTTAATGGCAACAAGACTTACCATTTAAGGCTTAACTATTAATGATTAGTTTATGGCTGTAAGTAAGGAAATTCGAAGCCATTCTATTTTATAGTAGTGCTTGGTCTGCCAGTTGTGTTAATTTCAACCAATCACAGTGGGTTATTCAAGTTTATCTCTTGTATGACGTCAGGGTTTTTTGCATGGCATGTAAAACTAGTTTTGGTGCAGCTTAACAGATTTCAGCTGCAACTTGCAAATTCAGTATAAAACTGAAAACACATTACATCTTAGCAAGTACCTTGGATATAGTCAAATTTATCTAGTATTTCCTGTTATACAATTACAGTAAACCAAATACATATGATTATTAAGCCTATTTCAAGCTTGAAATAGTCTTGTTCTATTGGCAGATAATTTTGCTCATTTTTAGCATTTATTTCTAGAAAGAATCAAAATTATCTGCCACAAGAATAATACAATTTAAAGCTTGAAATGAGTAAAAATGTGAGTAAATAGATTTATTAATCTTATATTTGGTTTATTGGAATCTTATAATAGGGAATAATAGACACATTCAAGATATTTTTTTTTGCCATGTGTGTCACAGTTTTTATCAACATAGGCCCTGTAGTGTATTTTTATTTTTTGCTAATAATTGAGATTAAGATTATACTGTATATTAGGTGTTTTAAAACAGATATGAATTCCTAAGATGTGTCCTTGGATCTTCAGGACATAGGACATGTAGCTGGAGCTCTGTAACCTCGAGCAAACTTGTAGAATTTGGACGGATATGATGCACAGAATGATCGGTCAGTTCTCGGCTCTAAACCCCAATGTAGCAGCTGAGGCCAATCTCCCAGCATGTGCTCTGAAAGCAGGCATGGCTACGGCATAAACGAATAGAGCCCTGCAAAAAGAGAGATGGAAGAAGGGATTCTGATGCAGAAGTGAACGCAATTTGGCATGACGAAGGGGGCTTATCTGCTAAAAATAGCTGTGTGTCTCTGACGCGATTATCTTCCATAGTGCAGGGAAGATGCTTTCTCCCCCTGCTCTGTCTCTCTGTTCATCTATTCATTATAAACCTGTCTTTTTGTTTCTCTCTGTCATTGTCTGTATTTGTCAACCATCTGAATATCCAGTGCATTGATGCAATCTTACGTCCTGTCCAAACCATATGCTTTAGTTTGATGATAAGGGGGATAAGATAAGAAGTTGTGTGGTGAAATGTGATAATACTGATTTTACAGATAAAGGTAGAATTTTCAAACTGCTAAAACAGCTTCCATTCCTCCTACAATATAAATGATAGCTCGTGCAGTCGACCATCCATGACGGCCCTTCCTCAACCTCATTCTAGCAGGGGGTTGTGGGTAATTGCAGCCCATGATCTGCTAGATTAACATCCACCAGGGTCAGCTGGACAGAAAAAACAAATGGCATGTTGGTAAAAAAAAAACAAAAAAAACCACCTTTTTCCCTGTGGATGGAGAACTTGATGGAGACCTACCCTATACAGCAGGACTTTTCAACTAAAATTTGCAAAGGTATTTTTTTCAGTCAGCTGAAAAACTTTGTGTCCACCATTTTGTCCACCAAGTTTCCAAATAAGATGGCCTCCAACCTGTAAGGTATTTAATTAAAACAGCTCTGTCCATGTTGACTTGAACAAGACAAGTAAACATGTTATTTTGTGGTATATGCTTTCACACTCCTCTTCCAGCGATCATCTCAGAAGCCTTCCTTGCCTTCTCTTCGTGAATATTCATGCATCACGATGGTGTTTTGGACAACATAATCACGCATTAGACGCCACTGTCAACACTCAGGGAGTGAAAGCGGTACTTTCCCAATGAGGCAGCCTGATCTGGGCTATTATATGACTGCTCAGTTTACACCTGAAACACTGACAGCATGAGTGCTCAGTAACACAGACGCTGTTCCTTTTTTCATCCTAGTGCTTTCAGAAATCAGTAACTCTACTCTCAGTTACAGTTCCTTGACTGCTCGTATAGGGCTCTCTTCAGATTTGGCGATTTAAGTCCAAATCTTTACAGAGATAAAGATAAAGGTGCTCGTGTTTAGTCTCAGGTAACGCACATGCTTAAATAGTTTTTTTTTGGGTGCGCCATTCAGGTTATGCAAATCACCTGCTCGTAGTTGACACCTCAGAGCTTGAGTAGAAGTGTATGAGATGGGGTGTTTTGATAGTGTTTAGACCACCACCTTTAAGCACAAACATCTATAATAATAATAATAATAATAATAATAAGTTTATTTTATATAGCACCTTTCTGCACACTCAAGGTCGCTTTACAATATGGAAACATGACAGCAGACAAAGAACAAAAGACAATAAACAAGAATTCCATGGCATGAATCAGGTCATACAGTCAGATCAGAAAAACAAGAAAGAAAAAGATGTGTTTTAAGGTGGGTTTTGAAATCCTGTAATGAAGAAAGATCACGGATGTTTTTGGGAAGAGAATTCCAGAGTGTCAGAGCAGAGATCGGAACATCTGACTTTAAGTACAAAAAAAGTTAAAAAGCAAGAGACAATTTAAAACTGGAAAAAAGGCACAACATGTACTATATAGCGATGATGAGAAAATGACAGGCATTGAAATAAAAATCTAATAGGAGTTTAGTGCTGCATAAATAAAAGTATGGTTTAATTTAACAGTTTGGCTTCAACCCTTATAAAATAGCACTTGATCCAGCACACCCTGTTATTTTGCATTTTATTTTTTTAGTATTGCGCACTGGCAGTTCTTCTCACAGCTTAATCAAGGTCATGAAATCGTATTGTTTGTGCAGATATTCTATCACTCCTTTAATTCTCTAGTTTGTTTTGGTGAACTAATAAAACAATACGTAACTGAGATATGCCTCTGTTTTATTCAGTGTGTAACTCGGGTGCATAACTCTTCTGCAATTTCTGAATAGTTCTTAAGCCTGAAGTGTGAAAAACATCCATCTATGGATTCAAGTGCTTCGTAAAAGCCCCTACTGTAAGGTTTACAATATTCGTCACCTAAATAAATTACACAGCATTCCACTGCTGTAACTGAATAAAAAAATTTAATAAACAGACTTGGCTTTTTTCATTCCCTGGTGTTGCATTAGCCTTGAGCCCGATAAGCAGGCTGTGTGTGTGAATCCTCTTGTATTTAGTGCTTATTCATTAGAGCAGAAGTGCATGACTGCCTCTGCTATTAGATGCATCTGCACAGGGCCAAGTGAGTTTTGGCCCCATTTCTGTCTGACTAATTGGCCCTGCAAACTGCAAAAAGCTCAGGCTAACATGCAGATGTTGGCTGTTTGGGGTGTCTCGGCTTGTAACGGTGGTTGTATTTTGTTTACTGTGATGTTAATTGAAAGATGTGTATTTGTGGTTTTGCAATAAACATTTCTGGTCGGAACATTGCATAATTGAGACTGGAAGCTTATCCTTAAGTCTTATCCAACAAAACTCGCATACCGTTTAGGGCATCGAATCCAATTACATTTCCATTTAAACCTTCCATTAAAGACATGGTAGCTCAGAAGTTGATGACTGTAGTTGATTGCTACCACTTTACTTATTGACGGTACTATACGTTACAGTGATCAAATTCTTATGGCTGCATGGCAGGGCTGGAATTGCACTTTTAATAATCCCTGACATAATATTCCATATCAAACTGCCTGTTTATACAATGCAATCTTCAATGCACTTGACTAGCTCTTACACAGCTCATAAACAATAATTAATGCAACCATGATGACAATGTCCATCCATTTTACTCAGCAGAACTTAATTTAAAACTATTGCTATTATTCTCAAAAGTGAATGAGAGAAGAAGAACGGATTGATCTGATGTATTGGAGAAACCACTAAATGGTTGTCTGAGTAGGAGGAGAATCCCCTGCTTTAATCTCTCTGCTTAATAAGGCTCATTTCATTTTGCATCTGTGAAATGAGCAAAGAGGTTCTTTCACATGGCCGTTCAAATTAAACTCTGGCTTAATTATAGCCGGGTCTGCCGAGGCCCGCTAATCAGTGACTTTCTTAACGTGTGCCTATGTATCCTAGAGTCTGAGTGAGTGGGCTTAAGAGGGGGACATTTGCCCTTCTCTGTTTTTACCTTTATTCATCCAAAAAAAAGAATCATTTCCTGAGTTCGACTTGCTGTTATCGGAAAATAATCAACAAGGGGGTAAAGTGCAAAGTGGCATGAAGCGTTCCTGTTCCCACTACAAAGTTGATTAATCTTCTATAACAGCACAAGTGTTGCAATTTGCAGATGATTACAAATTTCCCCCTCATTTTCTCTCTAATTTGGTCTTGGCCAATTCCTACCCACCAGCCAACTCTCTCCTATCATACGACAGCTACCAGCCGGGGAGGGTGAAGGCGGACACATGCTTGCTCCGAGACACGTGAATCCAACCAACCCAATCTTTTCAAACTGCTGCTCATGCTGGGTCACAGCGCAGTGTAACACGTATGAAGGAAAAAGTGCTATCCACCCTTTTCCGCATACACGAGTTCACAGATGCCTATGATTTGCTGGTGTTGCTGTGATTGGCAGGAGAGAGTGTCATCCTTCACCCAATAAGTCTCCCAGCCACAGATGGCTGTAGCATCACCATGATTAGCTATCATGCTAGCTAGGAGCCAACAATTACAATTTTTTTTATTTTTAAAAAAATGACACATCATACTTTATCCAATGTTAGATGTAACTATAAGTGGATATACTCAAATTATACTGTGGCTTATTTACACCAGGGCCTGCTAAGCAACAACTTTTTAATGCATGCCTGTGTATCCTTGAGTTTGTATAAGAAGTGAACATTTGCCCTTCTCTGTTTTTACCTTTTCTCTCTCTTCCATATAATACAATAGTTCCCTGAGCCCGGTGTGTAACATATGGCGTGATGATCGCACTGGCAGCTTTTTTTTGTGCAGACATATAGTATGTTATAGCACAACAAGGCCTGTACACAGCCTCTGTGGCCTTTTAAAACCTATTTATTGCTCACAGCTTCTCCCCAGTGGGGCTGGTGTGTGCAAGGCTGAATTGCAGGGTCACAATGAAGACAGATCCTAGAGAGCTTCTAAACAACTAGCTTTGCTTCCAATTCTCAGCTTTCTATTCTCCCTGTTGTCCCAGTGTACATGTCTGTCGGTGTTTCCACAGTAATAATTGAGCTTTAGTTAAAGGTACTTGCCGTCATTTGTGCATTAAATTTGCAGTCTGATGAAGTCCAGTTGTCTTGACCTTCTTCTAGAACTAACAACTTTCATAGCCAGACCTGCACAATACTCTCGTTGCAGTGAATGAACCGTAAGTAGCCGCCAGCACCAGCTTTTGCATTTGCAGTGTTGCATTTACAGAATATCTGATTTGTTCCTTTTCCTTTTAACAGTTCCTAATACCCAGATTTTAACAAAATACTTACAGACTACAATGACTTGAATCCACATGAAATCTGCATGAAGTACATCAGGCTCGGAGATGGGATTTTAGGTCTGAGTTGAGGTGGCGATTGTGAAAGCAAGGCTTATTTCTTTTTAAGTCTGTCCTGTGCCTGCCTTGTGACCACACTTGGCATTTGGGACATCTTCTGAGAGAGTGGATTAGTCTATGAGATGTAGCTGTAATACTCGAATCCCCCAGCAGAGGGGGAGACGCCTGTGTCTCAATTCTTGAATTAAATTCAGCCCAAGAAGCACTTGTAGTTGTTACCTATTGGGATGCAATTCTAATTTAATAAATACAGGAGAGAAAAAAAGTAAATTAAAAAAAAAAAAGTAATCAGCAATTGCTTATATATTAACAGATAAGAGGTATCAGTAGAGGAATGGAGTGGATGAGATTACCCAGTCCCTAAGCTGTATGTGGGATGAAATGTTATTGCACTCCTGAATAGTGTTGGCATGATTTTATACACTCCTCAGAGAGAGAGAGAGAGAGACTGTGTGTGTGTGTGTGTGTGTGTGTGTGTGTGTGTGTGAGAGAGTAGAATTGTTTTGTTTCTATATTTAGCAAGGAAGCAGTGACTGGATGTTGACACCAGAATGTAAATTTCTTACCTGGAGCCTTTTTTTTTTTTTTCTCTCCATTGACTTGTTTTGGAAAACTTTTTTTAAATCAGCAATTACAGATTTGCAGAGCAAATGGAATTTCCCACCCTTATTAAGTTTTCCTGTCATAGACTAGACAGCACATGCCTCATTTGTGCCACAGAGAGAGCTGCACTGCCACGCCTGCTAATGGTGAAGCTCTTGTAGAGTGGAATAAAATGTGTTAAACAACGTGATGCTGAAGTCTTTCAGGATGGGAGCTACACTGTAGATTGTTACACAGCTTTTGCAGTAATGTTTATTACAGGATAATTACAGTTCGGTTTTTATTTGTTGAATTATTCATGAAATCACGCTGTCGGCAGCCTAATTTTCTTGCCTCTTCTGCACAAACCTGCTTTCTAGCTTCTAGGATTAGGCGTTCCCTCACCAGCCTTTAATTTTTATCTCGCGTCAGGTTAACAAGACAAACACACCTTGTCATGTTACTGAGACACTTGAAAAGGCAAAGTTCATTGTGCTGAAGTTGGACGGAAAACTTACTGCTCGTTACAAAGCGCTGACACTGGAGACTCCTTCCATAAACTTCCAAACAGCTTCACCATATCAACAGTTATACAAGTTTATTAGTTAAATAACATGTTTAACTCAGTCTTATATTATGTGAAGTATCCACCATACAAGTCCCTGTGGATGCCCTGTTACTATAGAAACGATATATAAGTGCCTTAATGTAAACCTGTGATGTGCCTTGAGCTTCTTTAGAATTAATCAACACCATCTCACCTATCACATTCGAGAATTCAGCAGCTCTATGGTATCATTAATGTGTAATGTATATGTAAGCGTGGCTCCTTCTAATCATTCAAAATGCCCACTTAAGCTATTGAATCCAAGCGTATAGTTGACGCATTGCTCAGTGAGAGTCTTGAAACCAAGTTTTTATTTTTACTATTTATTTGAAGGGACTGGAAACTGTACAATACATAATAAAGACACAATCAAAGATTAGTGTGCTCCGCCAGCTCAATAGCTTTGTCAACTAACAAAATGGAAGTGAAACTTATGGTGCTTATTAAAGTGCTTATTAAGTTGTTCAGAGGGGAACAACTGCTTAAGGCAATCAGCCATATAATGTTCTACGTGGGAAATGCATATATAACACAACCAAAGGCACAAAAAAATCACCAACACACAGCAACAACCAATATCAACAAAATACTCCTTTCTTCTACTGGAAGAGCTGTTACAGTATACATTACTACTGAGTTTATTAAATAGACTAAATAAATAAATTGAAGTCTTCTTGGCACTAATATTTTCATTTGTGCAATGAATAAGGAGAAAAAGAAAAACAAGAGACTGATTGGTTTGCTCTACATATTTAGCAGGCATGCATTTGCACCATAGCAAACTGGCTGCATGCCAAACCATAGTACTGCACAAGAACTAGTAGCATAGTATGCTAATAATAGTCAATTATTATAATGTACTCTTTTGACAAACTGTTTAACCCTTCTGTTCTGTTCAATCCATTTTGAAGTCTCACTAAGAGTGATATTAGATGACTAAATTTCAACATTTGCCTTTATATCCTCGATGGGATATTAGAGATTATGTTCATCTTATTTTGCCCTGAGGGTAAGACAGTAATATAAAAGTGAAAGCGTGAATGAATGACCAATCACTGATCACCATGGTTCCCAACAACCAATCACTAACCACCATTGTGTCTAAAGACCAATCACTGATCACTATTGTTCCCAACAACCAATCATTAACCACCATTGTGTCTAAAGACCAATCATTGTTCACCATGGTTCCCAACAACTAATCACTAACCACCATTTTGTCTAAAGACCAATCACTGATCACTGTGGTTATACAACAACCAATCACTAACCACCATTGTTCCTAAAGACCAATCACTAACCACCATTGCTTGTCCCACCTACGCAAACCGTCTTTTGGCTATATTTACAAGTAATAACAGTGAGGTATTCGTTCTAAAACTATTTCCTTCATGTCACAACTACTTGCTACCACTGATTCTTTTAGCCTGCACTCATGATATTACGAACACACATTACGGACAATTTGGAAATGCCAATCAGCTTCCAGTGCATGTCTTTGGGCTGGGGGAGGAAACCAGGATACCCGGAGGAAACCCCCGAAGCACAGGGAGAATATGCAAAGCCACCATGGCTAACCACTATGCCACCATGCCCCCCCAATGATCCAGTGAATATGTAAATTAGTGTGTGACGTCAACGGGCGACCTATTTGAGCATACATTAGCTACTTTCCCCTGAAAAGAGTAGCACCACTGCACGTGGTGGCTCGTTTGTATCAGTGTTGTGCATGTTGTGTTTAATAGTAATGTGCTAAAATGGCTCTTTTTAAACGAATTGCATGATATAGGACGACCATTAATATGTACAGTCTTTGAAATAGGTCAAATCTAGAACCATCATAGCTCTATGGTTGTTAGAACCCTTTTAAGAGGCTAGGAAAAGTTAGGTATAGAAATGCTATGAGTGAAGTGAACAGAAAGTAGTGTTGAATACAGTGGTAGGATATTTCCAAACTGAAGCAGGGCGCGCGCGCGGGTGGGGGGGAAAAGTTTCGCAGTTGTTAATGTCCGTTTCAGTTCCTGTTTCTGTGTACGCGTATGTGTGTGTGTGTGTGTGTGTGTGTACGTGAGTGTGTGCTGGTATTTCTCTGCATTAATGCGTGCACGCGGCACGATTTCACCCGTTATCACGCTCCATTAGCATTCGTTGATGTGCGCGTGAACGGCGCGAGCATGGACTACATTCTCTCGTGGACGGGTTCGGGTGCGCGAGCTGTCAGAGACGCGATTTCTAACCGAATGTGGCCCGCCACAGTGCGGGAGGTTCACTTCACAGACTACTCCGAGCTGTCTCACAGCTCCAACAGCGCCCAGACTCACAACACAGGTCTGACAACGCTCCCAAAACTCACTTCTTTTTATTTAAAGTTTCTTAAAAAAAAAAAAAAAGTTGTGCTAAAATATTGTTTTGAACTGGAACAAGCGGGAAGTCGTTGGCTTGTTTTCAAACAGACTTAGCGAGTTAGCATTTCTCTTCTCAGTGTGGGCTGTGTACTGACAAGCCAGCGTGGCCGTGTTTTTTTAAACAGTTTACAGAGGGTTTTTTTTTTTTTTAATTATGGCTGATATTTATATCTAAAAACGTGGACAGGCGTGTCATGAAGGATTGACATTGTCAAGGGAAAACTTTTTGCTTTGACTTAAGCATTAAATGGTTCACATAAACGTTCACTTCTATAACTTCAAATGTGATGAAATGGAGTCTATTAAACAGCAGGTTTCCATAGAAAACACAGTATAGTGGTAATGTTACATTAGATATCAGAATAATGTTCAACGTTCAAACTCTTGTTGCACAGATACACACACACACACACACACACTCACTCTCCTGGGCGAAAAAAATTGAGCCAAGCCCAAAAATGGCAAAATATTAAGCTTTTAATGGTCTTAACAACAAACCATTGGCCAGGAAGTTAGCTAGATAAAGTAACTTGGGGGTACGGTGGCTTAGTGGTTAGCACTGTTGCCTCGCACCTCCAGGGTTGAGGGTTTGATTGCCGCCTTCACTCGCGTACGCGGAGCTTGCATGTTCTCCCCATGCTTTTGTGGTTTCCTCTGAGGACCCAGGGTTCCTCCCCCAGCCCAAGGACATGCGTTATATTCTGATTGGCATGTCTAAATTGTCCATAGTGGGTCTGTGTGTGTCTGTGCGATTCTGCCCTGTTTACACTATGATTTCCGGGCCTATTTTGCTGTCAAAGACATCTTAAAGAGTTCTTCAGAGTTGAGATTGAGACTGACATGCTCACTTGTGGGTAATGTCCAGAGATTGTGAGTTCAAATCCTGGCAATGCAGCAGCCATCTATGACCCAAGAGAGCAAAATTGGCCGTGCGCTCTGGGTGGGAGGGACTGCATACTCTCTCTCTCTCTCTCTCTCTCTCTCTCTCTCTCTCTCTCTCTCTCTCTTCTGTCAATCACAACAGCACTAGCCAATCGTGGGGGTCTGTGAGCTCCTGTATGTGGAAGAGGGCAGATAGCACTTTCTTCCAGGTGTGTAACACTACTCTTGAGGAAAGATGCAGTTGGTTGGCTTCGTGTGTGTCTGTTAGCCCTGGTAGCTGTCGTATAATGGGGAGACCTGGCTTGTGGGTGAGGATTGGCCAAGACCACATTAGGGACAAAATGAAGGGAAAATAACAAAACTCAGATTGTGACTGCTACTATGATGCTCGTCTAAAAGCCACCAATAGGAGGACGGCATAGGATAAAGTGAAACCCATGGACCAGGTACAAATGTTTATGTTTGGGCAAGCAATCATTTAAAATACTGACTTGCTCATGTTATATAAACTAACAGTACCAGCCTACATGCTTGACTCAGTGTCCTTGCATGCTAATGGGCAGAAAAAAAATGTATGTATTACCTTAAGATCAGGGTACAGGGCGTTTCATGTTGTCCTCATTTGCCTGGCAACGAACGGCTCCAAACTCTTCCATAATCCCTTTTAAAACATGTTTTCTAGTAATAACACTGCTGCTATTAGGGCTTATTTCCAGCCATCCAGGACAAAAAAGTTCTATAGAGGTGTTCCTCATCTCCTGCCTGTCATTCGATAGCATGTGCTTTTAAAATGCCTACAGAGTTTCCATATTGATTGTTAATAGGCGTCATGCCAGTAGACTTCCCTCTCCAACAAGACCTACATGTCGCAATCAATCATAGAGAGCTTCCTGGTATGCATAAGGATTCTGCTTCTACTATTTTTTTTTTTTATCTCTTTCCAAGGAGGTGGTTGTTTTATTGTAATCCCAATTTGAATGAAAGCTGAGTCACTGCTAGGGAAGTTGACAATTTAGGGCAGGGGTGTCATACTCAAGCACAAAGATTTGAGCTTCGCTTCTTTTCTAGCAACCCAAATTCAAACCCATGAAGGTTTTGGTAAATACCTGGTGAACTGACTTGAGTTTAGGGCCTTCTCTTATAGCATTGCTGGGATTTGAGATCACAACCTTTTGGCCAGTAGCGCACAAGCTTAACCTCTGAGCTAGTATCTATTGTTTACAGATCACTGGGTGTGTTGGCCTAGGCAAATCAGTCATGTGACCATGTGTGAAGTCTGAATGGTTGGTGCACTGCGTAGCAATGGGTCGTAAAAGTGTTTGTGTTGCTGATGCACATTTGTTCATTTGGAGTACATATAAAAAAAATAGTACTCAATGTTATTTGTTTATATTTGCTTCACACTAGTTTTGTACAGGAATTGTTCTATGATCCTGCTCAAAACCGTGATCTGATATACAGTTTAACCTAACTCTAAAGCTATTCAAATTGTCACACTACTTCCTGTTTCAGAGCCACCTAATTTGCTATGAATATAATAGTAGTAGAATTTTAATAGTCACAGAATTTTGCATGTAGGCTAGCAGTGTGACGGCTCCCATTTTATCATCATTCTCTATCAGCAACATTGTAATGACACATTTTAGTAGGACTGGTGCAAGGTTACCTTCATGGTGGGATTGCTCACACTCAGAGCTTTGTACAAAATGCATGCCTAGTGACACCCTGCATGCCACATCAGGTGTCCCTGCAGGAAGACATGCCAGGTATGTAATTTATATAATTGTACAGTCAAGCTACAATCTTTAATCAAAGCAAAGGATCAAAATGAATCCGTATCGCCAAACTAGTCCAGAATCGATCCTGGGTACAAATCTGAACATACGCCAAATGTGAAAACCCACCAAGGAACCAGTGCAACAGAATTTCAGCCGTCTTTGATGAACAGCTAAGAAGTTGAAGTGGTGCTTTAAAAATAGATATGCACCATTAGGTATTTAAGGCACTTCAGGTTCGGAGGCAGTTTAATTGCAGACTCTGTTTAGAGTAGAAATGAATGAGGTGCACTGCTTTTTCCCTTCATGTAAAATGGCACAGAAAGACATTAGAGGTATCAGAGACAGTTATTCCCCATAAGCAGGAGTACATTTTCGTAAGAGACACATAACACAGCAATGACCAGCGAGCCAGACAGTCTTAGGTATTTTGTGCATGTTGGAGGAAATCATTACAGCAATGCTGTGTATATTGAATATACAATCATGCTTTTGATTTCACCCATTAAAAGATTTATGACTTATGGCTCCACGTTCCAGTTTGCTAATGCATTCTCCGCATGACGCAACCATTCAGTAGCTGCAGACACGGCAAGCGCACATGTATCAAGTTCTTAGCATTAGGAAATTGTGTGGTTAGTGTTGTGTAAAGCTGACGACACTTTAGAATGGAACAACAGGAATCTAGGTTTCTTGACACTCAGAATTAAAGTTTCGGACTTTTGCAAGAGTTGCAAGCTTTGGGCAAACTGGGAAATATCTTGCACACGGAATTATACTGACTATACTGGAGTATAATGATATCTTAAAGCAAGTAAAACCCAGCCTTAGAAGCTGGTCTAACCAGATATCAGGATGTTAGCGCAGCAACCTGTTCAGTCACATTTATGTGGGAAATTTTTATGTAGATAATAGGAATGTACCAATCCTACCTGCATGCTCAGAGCATACTTTTAATCGATTGATATCAGCTACCATTTGAACCCAATTTAATATTGCCATTAAATAAAGGTCATGGAATCCTAATGTGTGTGCAGTTTGTAGGCCCTTTGGTCATGCTTTTAATTTGCTATTCTGATTTGTCAAATTAATAAACTGACCAGTCATCTGCTGTGATTACAGCTCACTTTAAGGAAGTGTAGCTCAAAATTCATACATAGAAAATTCAGAAGATGAGCAATGTCTTGAATTGGGATGTCTCCCCAAAAAAAAAAAAAAAAAAAAAAAAAAATCACACATAACCGAGACACGCCTCCATCTGAATTGCGGACAAGTCTGTAGTTACGTCTGAGTACCGATGTGCACAATTCCAGTATTAATTCTGCAGTGGACTTACCTCGGAATTGGGAAGACATCTTTAGCATCTGTATATTCAAATTACAAGGGGGATGGGGGGGGTTGATGGGGGCACCATGGACTCCTCTGTTCATCTTTTGTTAGCAACAAGCTAGCCAGCTAACTGTGATGAGTTATGTATATTTACCTACTCAAAACAGCGAGCTGTATAGTCAGTGTTTAAGAAGTGGACATGTCGTTATGTTTAATGATCTAAAACAAATATTTGTATATACAGCGTAAATCATTTAAACCAGAGAAGCGCTACTTTGTTTACTGTTGATGGTGTGAGCAGCCATGTTGATTTGAGAGTCAGTTGCTGAACTCGGGATTGAGGAGACTGTCCCGAGTTGAGTCGTAATTCTTAGTTGAGGGGGCGATTTCTTTGATTTTTTGACCTTCAGTCGAATGCAGCATTAGACTCCATTTCCACCCCGACCCTGTGCTTACTGAAGATGAATTCATTTTCTAATGTGAAAAGAGCAGTCTGTAAAGTCACAGTGACAAGCCTTCACATGACCATCCCTTTTTGTAGAAAGCTTTCAGAGTTCCCTTTTTAGGAAAGCCAGTAGAACTGAGCAGCTCTGTTCTGGCAAGTAGAAGAGCTACTGTCAGGGCCAGAAAGCACTTCAAATGAAGAAACAAGGAAAATTCAGTGCATGGCAATATTGTGAATGACTCTAAAAGATGAATGTAAAGTAGTTAATTGATTAATATAGGATTAGGAATGAACTTAAGTGTTACAAACTGCACCATTAATGTACTTGAAATCTTCATTATGCATCTGTAATATCAACAAAAATCGACAAAAAAGATCTTAAATGATTAGCTTCATTAAAAAAAAAGCCTGACTGCGACACCCCATGTTAGTGCTAATGTGCAAATGATAACTAGCCTCAACAGCTCCATTTTGTTATTAGCAACATTTAGTGAGTCATTAAGTATTATGTAAATGCTAACTGTGCCTGTTAGCTTTCATTCATTGTTATCCTCATTAGCCTTTAAAAGCCAGCTAGAGCAGCAGAAACAGAAGATCCAACTCACGTGGCTTGCCACCATGACCTCACCTCAGCCTGCCATTGATTACTGCAGGCTGTAGCTGGCACGCCGTTATTTGCTTCTCACTCATGCGGTCTAAATGCCAAACTGGCAGGGAGGGGCTGACACGCTGCACGTCAAATGCCTGCCCTTCCGTCTGATTGCTGGTGAGACTTTGACTTCAAGCCAAACTAAAAAAGTGTTTACCAAGTCTGTGCATGTAGCACCAAATAGTGACGGCTGTTTTTTTCTCTCCCTTGACCTGCTCTATTTCTCCGCCCCTGCCGGATTGAAGGGATATATAGATTTCGTACTGAAGCTGTCAGCAGCATCCACATGGTGGGAGATGAATAATGTGCCGCGAGGTCAGTGCAGAGGAGGAAGGGTTCACTGACTAGTCACGGCACGGCCTCATGTGCTTCTCAGTCACGCAGATAAATTTAAAGAGTCTGCTCTTTGCTATTTTGCATCCAAATCACACTCCTGTTAGAAATCAGGCGAGGAGTATTTTTGTTCGTAGGCACCACACTGAGAAGGAGCTGGAGGGGAAATATGAGTTCTGTACAAATCTAGGACAAGCTCGGCCTACCTGAACGCTTACTTTAAAGATGAAATGGATATCATAACACATAACAGCACGTAATAGTAATATTATATGTTATGCATATGCAGGGATGGACAAATCATAAATTCATTAGCTGTAAAAACTACAGCTAATGTGCTGCCCAGTTTCATGTTTTGGTTGCCCTGAAACGTAATCGACAAGGCTGAAAAGTGGTAGCTAATGTATTTACATTAGACTAGTTAGCAAGTTAAGTGCATTAATACAAGTTCATTATCCTCTACTGATAAAGGTTTCTAATGTAGTGCGTCGTGTCCACAATAAGCCATTGGGCAAAGTTTCGTATATAAATGTGGTGTTCCGTCCTCGCATTTCAGATATTATTCAAATATGGTTAGCATCTTTATTTTCTCTCATTATGTTTAAACCTTTTCATGTATACATTATTTATACACACATCCACATTCTTTTATATTTTCTTCTTTTTTTAAAGTTAAAATTGCATGAGGTATGAATTATGATTCTGTCTAATTATTACTTATATTAAATGGTAAATGGATTGTCCATGAGTATAAAAAAAAATCCTGAATTGCCTGTCCAATGTTCAAAAATTTTCAGGTCTAAAATTATGTAAAAATTTCAGAAAATATAATTTATGAACATACAAAATTGACACAGTTTTGAACTTTTGCATGAAGCAAGTAGCTAAAAAGAAACTTCCCCAAAAAATATTTTCCAAAAAAACAATACTAATTTAAAAAAAAAAAAAAAAAAGGCAATCAGTGGGGTCTGATACAAAAACATTTTTACTTTTTTTTAAATGTAGAAAGTAAATAAAGATTGAGAATGACAAGTAGTCTAGCGAGCTACAGAAGTTTATGTTAATTTACAGTAATGCTCTCAAGGTATTTGGAGATTTACATTTAATATTTTTCCAAAACCCAAAAAAGAGCCATAAATTGACTGTCCCTAAGTATGGACACTATGCATGAAAGAGTTAACTGTGAGCTGAGTGCATGTTGTGCTAGCAGGAGAGTTTTGCCAGTGTTTTTACATACCTACGTGTCCGTGGTACAGAAGCCGTCTGTCCTCTGTGCGCGCTAAAAGTAAAACCATATCAGGAAGTTTGGGTGGAATATTACAAAAACAAGTGTTTTGTTTTTTAGATGATTACATGACCAGGGACATGAAGTATCTAACAAGGCACAAAAGGTCTGTTTTGATTTCAGCAATTCATTCCTTTTAGCAATACGACAAAGTATAAAAAGCTGACTTCTAACCTGTTTAAAAAGGTCAAGCTTTGTTAAGATACTCGAGTAGGCAGGGGATTTGAGGGCACTGTGGGACGGTACGATATTGTGTTTCAGAGTCCGCGCACTCTTAAGCTTATCTCAGCACTTTTTTTCTCTTTGTATTGATTTGGGGGGTGTAACTGGAGAGGTTGGTGTCACCACAAAAGCCACAGATCAACAGGTGTTAGAGGTCATCACATGGACACGTACGGGTGACGACCCAGCAGCCATAGGTCGGGACTTTGTTATGCAGTTTTGCTTGACGTGTTGTTCAGGCCATGAAGTATACACTGTACACCTGCACATTCATCCAATTATCCAATCAGCAAATCATGTGACAGCAGAGCAAGGCATAAAATCATGCATCTGCACATCAAGAGCATCAGTTATGTTTACTTCAAACAACAGAATGGGGGAAAATGTGATCTCAGTGAATTTGATCATGGCATGATTGTTGGTGCCACACAGTCTGGTTTGAGTATTTCAGAAACCGCTGATCTCCTGGGATTTCCACTCAAAACTAGGGCTGAAACGATTAGACGACATTATCGACAATGTCGACAGTGAAAAATTGTTGACAAATATTTTTGTTGTCGAATAGTCGTTTGATCTCATAGATCCTAATGTAAGGTCCGGCAATAACGTGGTTTGACCATTGGAGCGCTGTATCTAAAGACTAATGCAGCCTGCCCAGTTGCACTACACTAGAAGAAGACACAGTGCTAAGAGAAAATGTCCAAACGGAGTCGATACAGCACAGTGTGCGAAAGTTTTAGGAAATTAAAAACAGAAAATGCTGTCTGGTGTAACACTTGCAAGACGGAACTGGCGCTCCATGGGAACAAAACATGCATGTTGGAATATTTGAAGAGGAAACATCCCAGGATGAGCGATGCTGGAAACAGCAAGTTAGCATGGCTAGACGCTTGAAATAGCCCTGGTCTAGTCTTGTGTTTATCGTAATGCTAAGTAATTCCAAGTGTGAAGCTTGTGAAAATTAATAAATAAATAAACGCTAAAAGTATAGTTTATCCAAAAATAAAAGCTCTGGTTTACATTAACAGAATCCTTTTTCTTTTCAAATGAAACTCGTTAATGCTGCTGGCTTTTAGTTAAGATACATTTTTTATATTCAAACCTGTGGGTTTTGTTTTTGTCTGTAATGCCTGTAATTTGTCTGAGATTTATTTATAATTTATTTTTATACTTTACTTAAGGGAACAAAAAGGTTAAAACAACAGTGAGAGTTTGCATTTGTGATTTTGAGTTGGACAAAATCGGGAAAAAAAACGAAAAACATGAGCGACTTTGGCCTATTGAGTTGGCGTTAAGTTCATTAAGAGACATTTTCAAAAGATGAAGGGATTTCTTTGTTTTTATTTATTAGTTAGAATAAACTTAACACAACCTTTTAACCCATTGCAGAAGTTGGATAACCGATTAAAACCTACTGATTAATCATCGAATTAATCGCTGATTAGTCGAATAATCATTCTAATAATCATTAGATTATCAAAATAATTGTTAGTTGCAGACCTACTCAAAACAGTCTCTAGAATTTACACAGAATGGTTTGAAAAGAACAAAAAAAAAAAAACATCCAGTGAGCGGCAGTTCTGCTTGCGGAAACACCTTTTGATGAGAGAGGTCAGAGGAGAACGGCCAGACTGTTTTGAGCTGACAGGAAGGTTACGGTGACTCAAAGAACCACTATTTACAACCGCGGTGAGCAGAAAAGGATCTCAGAACTCGTCAAATCTTGAGGCAGATGTGCTACAAGAGCAGAAGACCACATCGGGTTCCACTCCTGGCAGCCAGGAACAGGAATCTGAGGCTACAGTGGACACAGAAACTGGACAGTTGGGACAAATATCACGGGGTCTATTTCTAATCGTTAACTGAAACTCTTAACAGTGCATCGTTTTATGCATTGTGCTGCTGTGAAAACATAACAAGCAGAAAATCATCAGTGCTTTGCAGACTTGAAGACTATACCGTAGCTGTCGGCTGATTTGATTTGCAAACTAAATGCCACATTTGAGCACCAAATGGATGGAAGGAGCGATTAGTCACCCCAGAGTGTGTGTTAATGAGAAGCTCTGGCACGAGGTGACACGCCAAGCCACTGACACGATCAGGGTTTGATGAATTGAGCTTAGGCTGGTGTTAATGAGGGAGAGTAGTGAACACTCCCCAGCCCACACCCCTCTGATGCAGTGTCCAAACTGCTGTCCCAGCACAAATACACACACACACACACACACACACACACACACACACACACACACACTAATAACTGCAGCTACCAGCTACTCTGTTTATGTCCTGCAGTGTCCTGAAGCCATGGCACCCGGTACAGGCATCTCTTCACACTAATTGCGCCACCTCTCTGAGCAGAAAATTAAATGAAGGTGAATGAATTAAGGCTGTGATTAAATGAGCGGCCAGGCCATGAGTGGGTGAGTGCACTGCTGTGCGAGGTGGACTTGCTGACCCTGAGCAAGAAGTTTGAGCTTCACTTGTCTCGCATGCTTCAACAAACGTGACCTAAAGCACTCGTCAGGTTTCAACATATTAGGTAGTTAATCAAGAAAGTCTACCCCTACCAATCAGAGAAGGATGCTGACTGGAAGTTGTGTGTGAAAATTACAAAGTTTGGTAATAGAATCAGGAAGCATGTAAACATGACCAACTTCTCCAATCACCCTTGGTAAAAATGTTGGTCGTTTTTTTTTTTTTTTTTTTTTTTTTTGTAAAAATTTTTTTTTTTTTTTTTTTTTTTTTTTTTTTTTAACTGAAAAAGTTCTTTTAGTTGTTATGGTCCTTTACTGTTGATATAAAAGAGAGTCTCACACACACCAGCGTATTAACTTTCTGCATCTGAAAATCAATAAATTTTTAAATCTGTGTATTAATCATGTGACGATCTTTTAATCCTCTGTAGAAAACTAGACTATAGGCCTGTTCATGTTAACATTCCCAAAATGGCAGCATGGTGGTGCAAGTCTTTGTGCCTCATACATAACTTCACAGTCTCCAGGTATTGTCTGTATGGATGTTATCCCCAGAGTGCGATTTCTCTGTGGATTTTCTCCTTCATATTCCCACTAGTGTGAATATGTGCTTGTGTGTCTGATGTGTTAGCAGCTTTGCGATGCCCTGCACCCAGCTCCTTCAGGATATTTATGCAGACGGAGCAGTTAAGAAACACTTGTAGTCATGTGAGGAAACACAACTGCTTTCGTGCATGTTGTCATTGTTGTGTAAAACCTACCCCCTTAGATACTGCAGGGTTAAAGGTCATGATCCTTATGATCCTTGATTTGTCTTAGCACAACATTAATCAAAGTTCTCGAAATAATCAGTGGATTCAAGATAACATTGAATATAGTATAGATTTTCACTCAGCTTGTCTTTGTGGAACACATACTATAGTATGTGTGCAAAATTTACCTGTAAATGAAATTAGCATTAGACTTGATTAGAAGTCTGTTACAAAGTAACATTGTTAACAGAACTTTAAATGAGTCACGTCCTATCATTACAGGAATAAAAAAAAAAGATGTAATTCTTGTTTGGGATGAGTTTTGAACCATGATTCCCAAATTCTCAGAAGCTTAATGACTAAAAGCATTTTCAGCCAGGCTGCACAGTTTACAAACAAAAAATGTGTAAGATGAAAACTCTAAACAAACACAGTTGTCAGTTAATTTTTTTTTTTTTTTTGTAGGTTAAAAACTGACTTAAAACTGCTTACAAATGCCTACTCTTAGACTTTTATCTATCTTCATAAATTATATATTTTTGGGAGTTTTGGATGTTTGATTTGTCGTAATAGGCCTAATAAGTAGGGGTGTAACAATACACTCTGTTCACGATTCGATTTATGATACTGGCCTCAGTTTCATATTTCAGAATATTTTAAACAAAATTTGAATGAAGGAAAATTATGACTGAAAAGACTCCTTTTTTTATTTGTGCATCATGAACAATGTAAAACATTGCACATTTTGTCTGTATAAAACTAAATAAATAAAAAATTGCCACAAACAGAGGATTAATTTCGTAAACAAAAATATCTTAAAAATAAATAATTCAATTTATAATTTCTCCTAAAAATTTGATTGAATAAACAAAATCTCTGACCTTGAGGAAATAATTAATTGAAACATATTGAGCTTCATAGCAGCACCTGAGGCATCATTTTCACTGGAGATAGAGCTCCAAAGTCAGCTAAAATGACCTCCACTACCTCTTCCTCGGGCACTGTAGATCACAGCGGCATATGGCTGGCGTTGTTTGAAAGCTAATGAAGAGCTCTTTTTAACTCTTACTATGGGGTCATGAACTGCATGATGTATTATGCGTGTCTGTCATTTTGATCTGGAGCTATCTGCCCAGTCACTTTCTATATATTTTAGTTACCAGTTATGGCTGCCACTGGTTCAAGGAGGTTTTGACTGTTGAGAATTCACTCCACGCCTTACATCTCTAATGCATATGATTAATCTTCGTATACATTCCAGTGAGCACTGTTGTGACTTGTGTGTAGGTGGAACACTCGAAAACATAAAGGAAACACATTACAGTGTGGGTCAGGGCTTTCCCTATTCCAGTCCAGGGAGATTTCTCAGCCTACTTTCTAAACCAGGTGATTATTGAATTGCGGAGCCCTGATGTAGATTAACCTACTTTATACCACAGCACTTTCGAATCATCAGTCAGTTCAGACAAGTGATGTTGCAGTTGTGTAATGTGCAATGCATGGCACTGATCCAATAGAAAACTATTGGGTCTGATACAACATACAAAATATTGTGTTGCGACAGTTTGAAATAGATCATCTTCCTCTTTCTCTCTTGGTGTGTTCATGACCCACCTGCTTATTATGGTGCATCCACCACCATTCTCAGCTGCAAATAAGTGGGTGAACTAAAAATAACTTCAGCTGGGCAATTTTGCAGCTGGCAGTGAACCAAGTTGCCATAGTAAAATGTTAGAATCTTTGCAGATTTTTTCTCCTTTTCATAGTGTTAATCTAAAAAGAGATGTGTAAACAAAAATATTTTTTAAATCTGAAAATTAAAATAAATGCATTTGTATTTGTAGACATGGGATTCAAAACGAGTAGCTCAAGCTATAGCATCAAAGTGCATCACACCACTCTACACTCTACTTTCACTGCATTTTGGTGAAATATTCATACCAAATAAAAAAAATCTCAAAATGGTAGTTGAATGAGGGAAAAACACTGGTGACTGCTAGCCTACTGAGCTTACTCGTTAGTCAACTATGAATTAAAAAAAAACAAAACAATAGCCTAGACACACATTTTACCACAGGCACCCAGGCTACTGATTTGTCCACTTTTTCATTTGTGTTAAGATCAAATCTGATTGTACAAATGTTTAAGAAATGGGGCCCCAACTATTTGACAGGTGAGCTTTAGTCTTGAAAATCTATCTTGCCCTGACAGTGATTCTCTTAGCTAAAGGTGAAGCTCAGTCCTGATCCCTGGCCAGGAAGAATCTCTCCATGAGAGGCTACTTTGTGTGAGCAAACACAAGGCTTTCAGAAGTGGAGTCATGTGACTGGAGGAGCAATTTTACACTGTGTTGCTATTGCTGGCCGCAATTACATTCTTGCCTTTAAGGAAGTACTGATAGGTGAAAGACCTGTTGAATAAAGTATTGTTTTCAGTGGTACAGCTGCTGAAAGGGAACCTACACAGCTTCTGGGCTTGCTCTAGTCAAATGTTGTAGTAAAATTTCAGGCGTTATGCAAGACACCTTACCTACTAAACACAGAAACACATTCATGATTGCATTAGACAGCAGATTTATTACTATCTCCTACTAAAGTATAAGATGAATGTTTCATTTCCAGTGCATTGTCTTGTTCAGTTCCTGAAGTGTTGTGTGCCGGACAGGGTGTGAAATGAGTAGTAAATGAGTGTCTTTTAAAAGTGTGTCAGGATAGTGGAGCTGCTGAGATAGAACCAGCTGATGGAGGAATGTTCCGGAGCTGCGGAGTGACTGACTCACTCTCGAGGGATTTGATGGAGCTGGTGTCCCTGTGCCAGAGACACATATTAGACTCTTTGTTTTGCTCGTAAGGCCACTGTGTGAAAAGGCCTATTTTATAGCACGTAACACAAATATATGTATCTTATAACACAGATATATGAATACAGGTTTTCATTTTTTATCAAAGGTAAAGATGTTTCATTTGCTCCCTTTCTCTCTGTATAAATGTGATTTTTTTTTTTTTTTATTTATTTTTTTTTTTTTTGGCAAGGCATTAAGCTTAAAAAATACAAATAAGCTTCTACACTCACTGGACACTTGAATAGGAACAATACAGAACTGCTCATTCATGCAGTCCTGTCAGCCAATCACATGGCAGCAGTTCAGTGTGTAAAATCACGCAGATACAGATCAAGAGCTTCAGTTAATGTTCAAATCAAACATCAGAATGGGGAAAAAATGTGACTCTCAGTGAGTTTGGCATGGTGGTTGGTGTGAGACTATTTCAGAAGCTTGTGATCTAGTGCAAAAAAATAAACAAACAAAAAACACCCAGTGAGCGGCACTACTGCTGGCGGTAATGCCTTGTTGGTAAGAGAGGTCAGAGGAGAATAGCGAAACTGGGTCAACCTGACCAAGGAAAGGCTATGATAACCCACTTAACCAATCTTTACAACCATGAGCAGAAAAGCATCACCAAATGCACAACATACCTTGAGGCAGAACAGCAGAAGACCACATCACTATTCATCATCTCTGGAATGTGTATTGACTTGCACTCGCAGTGGATAAATGTACAGAATAAGACTCGATAAGAAATGTTCTTCTACCTGTAGCATTTATCTATCAGAGAGGGCAGAATTACAAAAACATCAACAACCACAATGTCAGAAAAACTAGTCTGGATTTGTCAATGGATTTGTTATTCACTGTTTAAATTAGCAATGTCTTCTGCCTGCACTCTGTCCTGTAGCTTAGCTCTATTTAGCAGTCACTTGTAAAAACAACCAACCCAACCAGTATAATACCTTGTTGGTTGGCTAGTTAAGTAAAATTAATGATGATGACATTTTCCCAAGTTAACTGTTATGTCACTCATCAGAACAGAGCAACATTCTTTTAGTAATTATTTAAACCACTAATTCATACAGTTTAACCCCAAAAGCTTGTGTTTGTATATTGTATTATTTGGTGTGTGTTTTATTAATTGTTTTGCATTTCTGAGGTAAAACAGACTTCAGAATGGCATACTTTTGCTTGTGATTTAATACAAATTTGAGTTCACCTTTAGTTTTGAGAATTTCATAGACATAAATTGTCAAAATATCAGAGCTGTGAACATTTCTCTAGCCATCAGCTTATTTTTGAATCATTTAAAAAAAAAAAATCTTTTCAGTTGCAGTTCTGCATATGCTACACAACATTCTTTAAAATTTTACACCTTTTTTAAACCAGTGCTGCCACCTAAAAAGCATAAAGCTCTATCTGCACATCTTTGCTCGCACATCAGTGATCAAAGCAGAGCAGACTCCCTGGTTTCGCTGTCTCCTCAATGTGCAGAACCCCAGAAATAGCAGGGCTGGTGTATGACTCATGGTGCCTCAGCTGAGCCTCTCTTTTGTCACACAAACTCAAGTGAGGCACCTCTTAGACTCAGACTGCTCATGCAGGGCTAACTGAACATCCCGGATACCTCTTATGAACCTACACACAAATCTACCAGACACCAGGTCCTCAAAACACACACAGACCCACCTAGAAGCGGCAGATAAGTCCCCAATTAGGAAGAACTTTGCACCCAAAGCACGCACGCACGCACACACACACACACATATATAAATTCGTGGCCACCCTTACAAGAGGTCACTGAATGCATGAAACAGAAACAGCAGGAGGCAGAACAAGGTGAAGACGCCTTCTCTTGTTGTCATTGTGCCGTTCTGTGTGAGAGAGGGAGAGAGAGAGGGAGGGGGAGCAGGAGGGAGGGAAGTAGGGAGGAAGGGAGGGAGGAAGGGAGGGAGTAAGAGTGAGAGTGGAGAGAAAAAGCGGCGAGAGAGGATCGGCTCACAGCACTAGCTGGCTGGCAGGAACTGCTCGAACGCCACTGACGAATGAGCTGTCTAGCCACGAGGCTGGGAAAAGCGACAGCTTGTGACAAGCTGTGAGAGGAGAATGAACATAATGCGCACCTTGCCTCGCTTGCTTTCAGATACCGGCCAGAAGAAGACTCCTGACAAGAAGGATGGACGCCGTATGTCCTTCCAGCGACCCAAGGGGACCATTGAGTATTCCGTAAGTGAAAGCCTTATTCCTTTTCACTGTGTTGTCTGTGTGTGTGTGCATGTGTTTGTCTGGTTCAGCGTCCTGTCCTGATTTGTGCACTTTGCATCCTGATGTTCCTGTCGGCGTTTGTGTATACTCAATATAGCGTGTTTACAGCAAAGTCATCGGCACGTGTGTGCATGCTGCATTTCTCTTCGGACGCATCCCGATCGGAAAGTCAGTAGCGTCAGATGTCCCGCGTCAGTTCACTGTGTGCAGGAAGATGGAGCTGGATGTAAACAACATGGATAGAATATGAGAAGAGAAACAGCTGTGTGATCCTTCAAGTGTGTATGTGTGTGTGTGTGTGTGTGTGTGTGTGTGTTTGAGATATATATTTTTATAGCTGTTTGTAGTTTTTCTATCTGTTTGGATTATTGTGAAAAAGCATTCGTTCCTGTCAGTCATTAACATGCATACCAGCAGTGTCCACAAATGACCTTCCATGCACATTAGCATTTTTATGTTGGTTTGGTGTCTGTGTGACGTGAGAGAATGAAAGAGCGTGAGACATATATACACAACAAGCGAGAGAGAGAGAGACAGAGAGGGAATGAAAGGGAGACAGGAAGGAGGGGTGACGAAGAGAAGGGGTGACAGATGAAGAGAAAAAAAGGAGAGGGACTGAGCCAGAGAGACAAGAAGCAAGAAGGGAGCAATCGTTCGAGCTTACTCTGCCTCACATGTTCTTGAAATGACCCTCAAATTTCCAGCTGCAGGCAGACTGCCTTCTTACCCAAGCCTTGCCCGGGTCATAGACAACCAGCCAGCACTCCTGCCGTTGATGGCCAGTGCTGTCCACCGGTGTTGTAACCGAGCCCAGGGGATTGGCACCTGACCCTGTTGATAACTGGCACCAAGCAGAACCCGAGTCAGCCATCTGTGCCACGCTGTGGGGTGGTCATTGGTTAAAACTGCAGCCTGCCATCCTGGTCCTCCAGAGCCTTTCCTGTGATGCCCAGCAGGCTTGGGCATCACTCCAGCCGTCACGCCCCTCCCTTCCCCCCCACCTTCTCTTCCGCCACATCCGTCTTTGTCGCCTAAGAATGAGTGACAGGGCCGATTGTTTTCCTCAGCAGAGCAGGGAAAGGGTGCAAGGGAGAGATTTGTCACAGGTTGAGGAGGAAAGGGGCAAGGAGGGACGTAAACATGGGCTTCGTCAGCCTCAACCTTTCATATGCATTTCTGTTTACATGCATAGAACAGGGTACGTTTCTCGTTGTCTTCTGTCCCTAGCAGTTGCCATCTACTTCACCTGCCACTCATTGGGAGTTGGATGGAGGAAATGGGGGTGGAAGACGACAAGATATTCCAATGGCGCTATTCATGTCGATCTGCTGAGGGCCATTGCAGAGATTTTAAAGTAGCTTGAGCATTGACATTTACTAGTTCTCTGAATGTCTCCTGTGATTTGAGCAATTCTAGGCCAGGCCTTATCTCTTCATAACCACCATTGTTGATAAGTTTTTAATCTCCAGTTGGTGAAAAGAGAGGCATGCCTTGAGTCTTTTTATCGAGAAACAATGTTCGTCAAGAAGCAAATGGGGAAAGAAGGGGAGAAAACGTTGGCCTCTGCAATCCATCTGCTTAGCTACCAAGGAAGCAGCCAGTTCAGCAAGGTCCGTGTATTGGCTCAATCATTTAAAATGGTGTTTGGAAGATGGAGGAGGTGGAAGAAAAACACATTATAGGCAACAGACTTTTTTTCTATGTCTTGTTGACCTTTTGAAGTATGAGGTCAAGAATCATGTAACCTTTTTCTATTATTTTAACCCTTGTAACTTAGACAACTCAGCTATACATTCAGCTATAGTAGCCAGTTCTTTGCAGATTCTCCAGAGCACCACTGGTTGGTCGCTGGCATGCTGGTGCTTCAGTAGGTGCATGATGGCCACTCAAGCCGAATGTATTTCAGGAGAATATTCTCAGGTCTCAGCTGCCTTTTCAAGAGCCACTGAGCACTTGTTAGACTAACCATTAACACAGTCGGCCTTTTGCAACAATGATACTTAGAGTGGGCACCTTATACATTACGTTGCAAAAGTGATTGCGGTTTACTTTTTTTTTATTACATGTTGAATAACAAAGTGGACATTTTAGTGTGACCTTGGGTAGAATGTATCAAGCTGTCTTTCTTGTACCAATTTGCCAGTCTGGGTGCAAAAAAAGTCATGGCTGCCTCTCAACTAACTCTGGAAGTGTTGTAGTGTGGTTACTGATTGAAAGCTGCTCGGTGGCTTGGTTGATCATTAATTAATCCAAGTTAGTGATTAAGCTTAGTCATAAACAGAAGTAAAGAAAACAGCCATGAGATGAGATGACACAGCTGTGTCTGTTCACGTGCTATTAGCTCTCATGCTGTTGAGTCTTTCCATTTTGGTCAGAAAAATGTTGCCCACAAACTTTCCTCTTCTTCTGCAGTCTCAACATACACTAGACATTGTTCTCAGCGGAGAGCAGAGAAGCTCCGTCCCATGTCTTGCACAGGCTCACTTTTTTTCTTTTAATTTGCTGTTGTATGCATGATGCCAGACAGGAGGCAGGAGAGTCACCCTATTCTCTTTTCCTTTTTCTCCCAGTGTTGTCTGAAGGACAGAATGTCACATCCGGACATGACCACTGAGCTAAAATTAGGCCTGTAAACGATCAGCGGCACAGTTAGGCAGCACATTCCACAAGGCTATAGTAATGACAGTGTCACTATGGCAACTGTCATGCTGAAACTGCGAGCTCAGGCCTGGAGATTGGGAGCCGTCTGAGCACTCCTCCTCTAATTTTACATTCTGCTTGATTACACCATCCACTGAATTATTATTTCCATTATGATGACACTCTTCCACATGCTATGTGATGATTAGGGATTGTCCTTTCACCTTTCTTTCCCTGTTGCCTTAATGAAAAGTTTTTAGTAGCACTCTGCAGGATTGGATTTGTCTGTGAGTGTACACATGCAAAGAGCTTGGTTTTCTGTTTTCATACCACTGTATATTTTGGAAACCACTGCTCATGAACACAGTATTATAAGATTCTATTTCCCATTTATTCTTAACCCAGGTCGACACTTCACAAGCCTACTGTTCACATTGACAGGAGAGTGGCAGCTTAGTTTTGTTTATATTCATATATCCAGACTTTCACCCCACCATGAAAACTTAAAAAATTAACTTCTCTTTACCAACACAAAGGATACAGATTATGGATGTGCATTTTCGTCAGCTCACGCCAGCTCAAGTACTTGCTGTTTGATTTTCTCCACTGAGTCAAACCGTATTTTAATTCCTCGCACTATAACCCGATAACCTATCGTGGTCTGCTAGTATCACATGATATAGGATGCTGTTCAGGTCTGACTAGTCTTTATTTTCAGTTGTGTTTTAAATATGAAGTGTAGACATTCATAGACATTTGAGTTAGATGGCAATTCTGCAATGCATACCTCACACGGGTTCAGAATAAATTGTTTATATTTATCCTAACTGGACACTCTGTAGACAATCTCAGTTTATACATATGTCAATGCAGAATCTGATGAAGATGCCATTGTTTGTCACATATGCATTACAGTACAATGAAATTCTTTTTCTTTGCATATCCCAGCTTGTCAGGAAGTTGGGGTCAGAACACAGGGTCAGACATGATATGGCACCACTGGAGCAGGTAGGTTTAACTTCCATGCTCAAGGGCCCAACAGTGGCGGCTTGGTGGACTTTGGGCTTGACTTTCTGATCCATGTGCAGGTGGGGAGTTCATAACTCATATTTTCTGACTTCTGACTAGAGGGGGGAAAAAAAAAAAAAGAAAACACCCATCAACTCTGAGTTCCTATTCAGGAATTTGTCTCCTCGACCTCGAGTTCAGCAAGTGACATCGCATCAACATGGCTGCTTGCAACAGTAAACAAAGTAGCATTTCTTGCCCTTAAATGAGTTATGCTGTATATACAAGTATTTGCTTTAGCTCAATCAACATACAGTCACATTTGCTTGTTTACTCTGTAACACCGACTATACAGTTCGCTGTTTTGAAAAGTTAAATATACATCACTCTTCACAGTTAACTAGTTAACTAGGTTATTGCTAACTTAAGACCAACTTGGTGGCATACATGTTTTTTTTCCCCCAGTTTTGACTACACACTTCCAAGGTAACAACACACTTCCAAGGTAACAACACACTTCCAAGGTATCAACACACTTCCAAGGTATCAACTTTGTATCACTTCCAAGGTATCGACTTTGTGAGCATAGTAAGCATTGTCAGCATTTCGTATTTACATGACATTTTGGAGCAAGGATGCACACAAAATGCACACATTCTCTGTGGTTTAATGCCTTTACTCACCTTCTAGTGTTATCATCTAATGTTAAAAGCTACATGTCTGGAAATAACTGTGCAGAAACATCTGACATTTTCTTAACATCTGACAAATTTCAAATGCTGAGCCAATATATTGAGATTAGTTTTGCAACCTGCATGTGCCTCAAGATGACTATTATTCTTCTTAATAAGCAGATTATTAAAAGGATTACCCACCACTGTATGTAATTGTCACTAGTGTTACCACACACTAGTGTGCTTTTTGAAGCTTTTTTGGACTAGAATATTGGGCTCCTGTGCTTCATGCTATGAAATGAGTGTCATCTGTGTCGTCTCTGTACAATTTCCCTCCCATAATGCCACTGCAGCCAACTGGATTAGTCTGTGACCAATCAGAATATTTTCAATAAGAGTGACCCCTGCATTTGAGATCAATTTACATTTCGTTGTTGCTTCTACCTTTAATAAATAAAGGAAAAATAAACATTCTTTTGCACAGTAATGCACTGATAGTTGCAGTCTCCTGCAAGTACTCGAGTGTACTAACCCATTCCTGCAAAAGACAGGCATGTAGTAGCATAGCATTCAGAATTACATCCTAATGTAACTCACTGAGTCAGTAATCAGCAGCATCCCTTCTCTTCCAGAGCGGCTATCAACCATGCTATCTATCACTTTTTTCCCCTAAAGTAATACCTGCATTAAAAAACATGAGCAATTTTCTTGTGCATCAGTGAACTGCGAGTTGATCAGTGCTCCTGCTGCTGAGGTCATTGATTTTATAATCTGCTTTTTTTCTGCTCTACTGACGTATTTATTGTGAGCGCTAAGTGCTGAGTGTCTTCTCAACTATGGAATTATATATTTTTTCCACATAGAGCTACACATTATTGGTTAATTTGGTACACAAACAGTCAATGAACCAAGGAGTTACAGCATGCACTTACACCATCTTCACGTTGTTTATTTCTGACATCAGCAATGGTGTTCCCATTCCAGCAACTGGAATATCATAACTCCATTATCTAACAAGAAAGAGACATTAGTGGCCGCTGAGGGAGTAGCGAGGTGGGTTTGGTATTTATTCACACGGAAAGTGGCAAGAAGCTAAAAATACATAGGCCATGGTAGAGGCGCTTGCGAAAGGCACTCATAGGGAATCAATGTTCGGTGCCAGGCTGAGAGGATGAAAGAAAGCCGCCGGTGCAGAGGCGTTAGGAATATCGACTACTATCTGGCGAGAGGTGCCAAATTATATTTTATTTTATTTTATTTTATTTTATTTATTTATTTATTTATTCTCAGAAACTCTGAGAAATTTTGTCTCGTTCAGTCATAAAGAGATGAAAAACAAAACACTCCATCAAACTGTTTGAAAGCTTGGATGAAGAAGGCAATGGAAATTTTTAACAGTAATGCTTAGAATCTGTGAAAGTCAATTTAAAAGCACAAAACAGGCAAATTTATCTAATTTCTCAACTAAGATTTCAACTTTAATATTCCCTTTCAATGACAATAATAAATAAAATCAGGATGAAGAAATCATTGATGGCTCAAACATGAAATGTGAAGCCATTTCTTTTCTTAGGAAGCTACATCAGAGCATCATGAGCTAAAAAAAAAAAAAGAAAATTGAAGTGCATTCCTGAAAATAAAAAATAAATACCAAAGTAATCAAAATGTAAATAAGCACTAAGTAACATATCAATCCTTTAATGAGGCAAATTAAAATTAATTCCTTCTTTTTTTACTTGAAGAGCATTTTTAAGGACAGCTTAACGGCTAAATTAGTGCTAAGTGCTAAATTATGTATTAAATTATACTTGACCTAATGGATGAACATGATTGGCTAACATCTGAGTCTAGAAGTAAATGAGAGGAGAAGCAGGAATATCATGAGCCACTATGATACTGAAAAGTAGCTCTTATTCACAAATTTTACCCAGATTTCCTCTGGGTTTCACGTATAGCCATTTCATATCCTCTGGCCACAGCAAATCTCTCAAGTTCTAAGAGAAATCCTGTTGTCCAGTGCATGTCTATAGTGCATTGCCTGTTTTTTGTACACTGATTTTGTTAGTAAATCATCACAGCCCTGGTCTGAAGCATCTTTGCTGTGTATCCATGTTCACATGGCTCTAATTAAGATATTATTATGTGACCTACATTAGAATGTATTTTATACATGTACATTTTTCTACAGTCACACTAGCAAGCAAAAAGCTCATGTCACTTGAAGTTTGTCTCTTGAGGGTGTGTAGTGACTTCTATTGTTGCTATTGTTGTGGTTGTGTATTGTCCACATTATTTTTTATTTTTTTTATTATTATTTATTTATTTATATTTTTTTAAGATCGAATGTAGGAAAAATTTATAGCCTGCAGAGCATTGTCCAACTTATACACACCACTTTTGTTTAAATTGTATTTAAGCTTGATTTACATGTTACATGCTAGGCTTCGTAGTAGCTCCATTGGCAGATTAGCAAACCAAGCTAAATGTGCTAGGTACATACACACACTGAACGCACTAGCAATCTCTGCTACTTCCTTCCAAGCATTATTTTTCTTCATAATGTCTCTACACATTTCATGAGCGGTTATAAGTGACAAGAACTAAAGGTAGGAATTAAAGTCGGGAGTGGGGAACTGAAGAAACATCGGACCTCACGCTCCTTAGGATTGGCCCAAGGAATCACCCGAGTCAGTTGTTGGATATGCCGTGCCGTGTCATACCTAATTTGCATGGGTATCCCAGATACATGATGAACACCATTGTTCTGTCTTCTCATTGCTTGTGTTCTCATTATTGGTTTTTGCAATGTTCACTTCATTTTGCTAGGTTTATTTTGTAGTGGAAGCAGGAAAGGTAATAGAGTTGTACGATAACACCAGGTCAACATATGCTCAGAATGAACAGTTGCCTTTTATGTTAATGTTTTAGAATAACACGCAGCATTGTGTTTGTTGTCATTTCCCACAGCGGCATGATTTTAAAGGTCAAATCACCTCCGACTTTGCTATATTTAACAGAATGGATCGAATTGTCTTTCTTTTAAAAGCCTGGAGGTGCTACCCAAATAGGTGTCTGATTGGTTTCCTCTGAATGCCCTTCAGCTAGTCAGGGGTGATTGCGGTTTTGATGTCAGTGTATTGATGTCATCCAGGGGACTGGTAAAGATGCAATGCAGTACAGTAAACCGGGTCAATAAGCATGTCAGAGGCAAACAACAGTAGTAGAGTGACTGGTGGCGCAGCTTTTACTGCCAATATGACTGATGATAAATGGGCTGTGCTGGTTATTGATCAGCTCCATTGGAAACACACAACACTCTTATCCTTAAAGGGGAATTCCACTGAAATTCTATACTTTTATTTGTTCATCAGTGGTATTACAATATGATGAGTTGTACTACATGAATGCAACAAAAATATATGGCATTTTCCTGGCTGAATTTCACCTAGCATGATAAAAATAGTACAATCATAAAAATGAATAAAAAAACAAAACAGGCGCGTGTCTCTTAAGAAGCAGCTGAGCTGCACAGTAATGATATGAACATGTGTATGTGCTGAAGAACAGATGGAGAATTGAAGTATTTAAATGCTGCCTATTTCTGTTTCTTGGAAGAAAGCTGGCAATTCTCCTAAACACTTTCTTGAGCCTTTCACAGAGATGTTCATAAGTCACTTTATGCAAGTTCATATCAGGTGTCTAATCTTTAGTTGTGAACACTCAAACCTTTTGCTGTGCTTAAACTGCACTTTAATCCATCATGCTGAAAGTTTTGTAGCAGAAAGTTACAGTGACGGCTTATATATATAGATAGATATATATGTGTGTATATATATATATGTGTGTGTGTGTGTGTGTGTGTGTGTATGTATGTATATATATATATATATATATATATATATATATATATATACACATATATATATATATATATATATATATATATATATATACACATATATATACATATATATATATATATATAGAGAGAGAGAGATAGATAGATAGAGTGAACAGTCTGTTTGAAACAGAAAGTGAATGGCATTAACACTTCAGTCACTGTGGCAATGTTAGCATCCTAATAATGCATTCACCTTATCTATCAAACACAGAATAAACAGAATCCTTGTCTGCATAGTCATGTTCTGGATATAGTTTCTAACAATTTGAGGAACACTCTGCTTCCAAAACAGATCTGCGCCTTTTTTTTTTTTTTAACCAGTGTGGTATTTTATCACCGCCACAAGTAGCATGCGGCCAGCGTTACAGTAAGTTCCTGTCATGAAAGTGACAGACAAAGCCCTACACATAAGGTTGTAAAAAGGTTTCATTTATTTGGCTGTACCAATTGGTCGGCTGTCATAATTTATTCATTTATTCATTTACGAAGTCAGTCAGCGTGCAATTCAAATGCTGCCTCTAACTCAAGTCCCTGTGTCTGTTCAGGCCACTTCCCTTTTCAAGGTTAACCTCTACTAGTACTACAGATATTTCTTTTCTTGTTTGTGGCCCCTGACAGTTCTGTATTTATGTTGTACAGCATAATACTTACATATTCCCATATTTACTTGGTTTTATGATTTAGTGTCTACTTGCTTGAAAGTATTTCAAATTGTACTTTTATCAAATCTTACTAGTAGACTCCTCTGATCTGTCTCCATAAATTATAGATTTATATAAAATGTATCAAGTTTTCATTTTCTCTTCATTTTCAATTGAAAGATAATGATGAGCCCATTTTAAGTGTAATCTGTTTGACTGGATGAAGTAGCCTATATGGTTAAGACTTTAAAGCCATATGTACTGTATACACAGTATATACCACTCTCATATAACCACTCATTTTAATTTTATGAGCCATTTCTTTGCTCTGTAGTGCTCCCTGTCTCAGGTTAGAGCCTCTTGTGATACTGGTCATTAGGAAGCCTTGTGTGAAAGACAAACATTTTGTCAATTTGTCATGGATAATGATTATTCATTGCAGTCTGGGGTTGTCGTGATACCCAGATGTTGGCTTCAATACAAATAGAGGTGTAATAATGTGATTCTCCATACCAAAACAGTACTTTTGTGCTGGGCAGTTGGGACTGGGGTGGTTCATGTTGCTTGTTAAAGTCACAAGTTCTCCCTTAAATCATGCACAAAACAATTAGAGCGGTTATATTTATAGTGCAATACTCTACAACCTCAACTGCACCGCTATCAAGCTAAACATAGTGCCATTAAGTGGGGAGTAAAGGTGACACTAGCACCATGTGCAGTGTGCCTGTACCATTAAACTGCATCATTTCATATGATGATTGTGGATTCAGTGTCTAGCTCTGTTCTGAACGCCAGTATTTTACGACACCACTTCAGATTTAAGCTGCGTAAAAATTGACAAATGATTAGCATCACGAGCTTCATTAGTCACTACACAGGAAAAGCTGTTTAACATACGTCTGAATTAAGCTCTTCATAAAATTTTTAGCCACCTAACCTGCCGAGTCTGTGTACTAGTCAGCGCTGCACTGTAACTTACTGTGCCCATTGTCTTGTTTTGGTAGTTTTGTACTGTCTTGTGCCGTCTGCACATTTGCACTGTGCACTTTATGTAAATATATGTAGTCTCCTGTAGTTCTGTGTTTGTTTTATGTAGCACCTTGGTCCTGGAGGAAGGTTGTTTCGTTTCACTGTGTACTGACTAGCTGTATATGGTTGAAATGACAATAAAACCACTTGACTTGACTTGAGTCGAGTCACAATGCTTGGTGAATGTTTTGCAGTGAATTTCTAATATGTTTTCAAACTATTTTTTGTTGTGTCTGGTTGTTACTGGTGCAAAATCGCAGTGTCTTCCACAAGTTGAAGGGGTAAAACTTGTTTTCATTGATTCCGAGGCACTGTGAGTGTCTCACCCATCCAAGACAAATGAACCGGTATGGAGTATTGAAAAGCTGTCAAACTTTTACAACTTGTACAACTCTATTCCAGGCTCATGACTCATTGTTTTGCATCTTTGAAGTGCGCTGGTATGTTGATAACGTTCATCTGAGGGAACGTGAGCTGAATTCAACGAATTGTATTTTGCTTGATGTTCCCTTTGTCTTTACCAAGACTCCCTCGCTTCATCTTTTTCCATTTGTTTGCTTTTGTTTGTTTGTTTATTCACGCTTGGCCTGTTTTTTTTTTTTTGTTTGTGTTGTGTCTGGTCCAGGTGGAATCACGGGACACTCTGAACAGCATAGCGCTGAAGTTTGACACCACCCCCAACGAGCTGGTTCAGCTCAACAAGCTGTTCTCCAGAGCCGTCGTCCCCGGACAGGTGTGCTCCTTTCCTTTCATCTCCACCGTCTACACCTCAATCTACAGCACTCTCTTTTCCTCTTCTTACACCTTCACTTTTATTCTTATCCTACTTTCCTACACTCAATATAACCACTTCTTCTTACTGAGATCTCTGACAAGTCGCAGCCTGTTTCTAGGCAATTGTATTGTCCGCGTTTCTCCACGTTTCAGCCATCTGCTTTTTACAGCAAGGCCATTACTCGTAGTCACTGAGTGCAAACAGAGAGGCTATGCAGAAATGCAAGTATAAATATTATAAATGTCGTCTTATTTTTCTAAATATAACTTTTATGTCTTGCTGAGTTGCTATCAACTATCGTGGACCACATTTGTTAGAAATCAGTAACATTTTCTCCCACTGCATTTCCCAGTGAAATTTTTGTAGATCTTTTATGCTGAATGTACTTAGATTTGGTTATCATTAATGGCTCTTACACTTGCTCACTATCTAATCTTGTAATTATAATAAATTTACATAACACACTTTGAGAAACATAGATCAAGAGTATTGCTCTCACCATGCCCTTTTCTTATATTTCATTTTTATGCTGAAATTAATTGATTGAGAATTATACATCTGGTCTAGGGATGCATCGATACCATTTTCTCAGACCGAATACGAGTATGTTTTTTGGTCCTCGATAGTGATACCAATACTGAAATGACTAACTGACTTCAAGACATCATGGAACATTTTATTTAGCTCTGTTTACATAGTGGACATGAAAAAGTGTATACATGTGTGTTCTACTAGACTCATTCTTTAAATTAAATGCATTAGCTAGCTGTATTATTAATTTTGGATCGTGTAGCATTGCAGTAAATCTTTAGTAAAGTAAAGAACGTTTTTGTTTTTACTGTGTCAAAGTCCCACGTTGCCAGTGACCGATAATGGCTGATTGTCAAGAACATCATACTGGGTAAAATCTGTTATTTTTACAGCAAGTATTGTCTGTGGACATTTTATCGAATAGCATTTGCTGGCGCGTATGTGTCACATAGTATCATATCGTATTAGATGTTGGTATCAGAGAATTTTGTACGAGTAAATGAGCACAGTATCTGACCAATGCTAGTATCTATATCGATGCATCCCTACTCTGATCACATCAAAATATGTACTTTAAGTATGTAATTGCTTGTATATGCATAATCAACAGCATACTAATGTTGCCTCCCTGTTCATAAAACCTGTGGTGTGTGTAGTGTAAAGTTGTGTTGTGGTGGTGGTGTGTTTTTATGCAGGTTCTATATGTTCCTGATCCTGAGTATGTGTCAAGTGCGGGCAGCTCCCCATCCCTCAGCCCCATCAGCCCCCTGTCTCCCACTTCCTCCGAGGCTGAACTAGAAAAGGTGACGTACGTGATAATCCATCTTCTTCCAAAACTGTCTTCAGGGACCTATTATTCCAACACCATTAAAGAGGAGATAAACACATCGTGTATCAATCGCATGCACACAATCAAGCCCAAATACTCCCATGTAATGTAAGGCTTATTGATACGTGCGATTCTGTTTCAGCTGTGCTTTTCCTCTGAGGCGCCTTCGGATCTCCATTTTAGCCTCTCATTATTGTTTAATTCAGTCGTGGTGAATATGCATGCCTCATTCGAGGGAAACATGAGCAGACAATATGAAGCACTTGCATTCCCCATCATTGCGATGAGTTAGCATTGTGCTTTGTTTCCTCCCCAATGATTTCGAGCTGCAGAATGCCACGTGTGCAAAATAGCTTTCTCTTATGCTGCCAAGGTTACTAAGTGTGAACTATTCTTGGTTTGCAGATAACACATTGTGTGTCTAGTTCTTGGTTTGTTTTTCCCACAAAGCTGCATACATTTCACCAGTAAAGATTAGAGAGATACACTGATCAGCCATAAACATTAAAACCACCTACAGTTGAAGTGAATAACATTGATTAACACATTACAATGGCACCTGTCAAGGAGTGGGATATATTAGGCAGCAAGTGAACAGTCAGTTCTCGATGTTGACGTGTTGGAAGCAGGAAAAATGAGCAGGCGTAACAATTTGAGTAACTTTGACAAGGGCCAAATTGTGATGGCTAGACGACTGGGTCAGAGTATCTCCAGAACGTCCGGTCTTGTGGGGTGTTCCCATATTGCAGTGTTTAGTACCTACCAAAAGTGGTCCAAGGAAGGACAACCGGTGACAGGGTCATGTGCGCCCAAGGCACGTTGATGCGCTTTCTCTTTCTACATTTACAAAACATATTTTTTAGGTTATTAGAGAACAGACTTGTTCTCAATGCCAGTAGATGTGGCTAAAGAACATTTGTGTGTTTTACTGCAGCTGATATGCATCTAATTTCCCCCCAGCCTTTAAAGATCTTTTAATTAAAAAAGGTATTATTGTCGACTTGCACAGTCCAGACACTTATATATTACTTGGGAGCGTTTATTATCAGTGTGCTTATATGTAATGAAACACTGCGGTGAATTGCTGCCACAAGGTTTAGTTTGTAAGAGTGGGGCTGTAATGCTCTGTCTGTTGTTAGCATTAAATTCAACCAGGAGATATGGCAATGAAATGGCAAGGAGCTGGGTTTCGTCGCTTTGTATGCCAAGAGACAAGTGTGTTTGCATACTACAGTGTCCTTCTGACACCCGTTGACAAAAGTGACGAAACACATTATCAGACTGCTGTTGAAATTAATCAGTAACCTTGCTCAGCACACGCTGACCTTGGACCATTTATGGAGACTAGAACGGAACAGCAGCTCTGTTCTTTACTATATAAGGTTTTGGATACCGAAAAGAGATGCATTATTCAGAATTAAGAGATCATGTATTCTAATCAGTAACAAATACAGATATGAATAGGAGACACACTATTCTTGTTTTTCCTTGTTAGTTCATTTGTTTTTAGGAGGTTTGCATGAAAGTTCACAAGGCATCTGTTTGAGTCTAGAGGTGTACATCAGGACTGGGATTCTGCGAAACACACCAAAAATTTGCGTGAGAGGGATGTTTTACTTGTGGGCGTGAGCAGTCAGATATGAAAGTTGCAGTGGTTTATAATTAGGCTCCTAGTTTGTTTCTGTAAGATAGAATAAAAAATAATAACTGTGTTTGTGGAATCTAAAAAAAATATCTAGTTGAGACCAATTATGAACTGGAGTGATGTAGCTGAGGTTGAGGAACTGTCAAAAATCAATACAATTCGTCCAGCAAAAAGCCAGAAAAGCCAACCAAAGAGATGATGCGGTCCCTTTGGTTGGTAAAAAAAAAAATAATAATAATAATAAATAAACAATGTAATACAGAATAGATCTGTGGGATAACTGATCATGTTTCAGATTCCGAAAGTTTGTGTTTGTGTTTCCACGGACATATAATCTAACAGCGCTGATGTAACTGACGTAACTGCTCGCGCTTTAATAATAATTCTCCTTCAGGAGCTTTTTTATTTTTTTCCCTCTATGATCCGGTTAGCAAATCAAGCGCACCTCTTCCTGTGGCACAACCTCACACTTCCTGCCTTGTGCTAAATTTAGCCTTCCGGTGAGATGCAGGGAGAGAGAGAAAGAAGGAGACATGCATGACAGTATGAGAGAGAAAGAGGCAGGCAGGGAGAGGGGAAGGAGATGCGTGCGTATGTGAGATAGGCATGCGTGCGTATGTGCGTGACAGAGATAGCAAGCCAGAAGACGAGGCAACATTCGACACAAGACAGAGAAGCAAGGGTGAAGGTGAGAGGAGAGGAAGGTCAGTGTTAATTACCAGTGCCTGTCTGGTGTTGGCTAACACCCATTCGTTGTGCTGCAGCTTTGGCACGTGGCCTAGAGTCTTGTGCTTTCACTAGGTTAAACTCTCACTCAGTTATCAAGGGCGGTCGGAAGTCAAACACAGCACTGCATCGCAAAGCAGGACTAATTTGATATTTAACATTTTGTTTGACAGTTTATGGGGCGTCCAGGACCCACCTGTGTCCACCAGGTGGAGCTGAAAGTTATATTCTTATATTATTAGCTCTACATGAATAGATTTATGAACACGAAAACTATTATCATAGGTTAGAAAATATGATGTTGTTCAACACATTGAAAATCTGTTACATTTTATTTGCAGTCATGAATCATAGTCATGCTATGATAGTAAAACACCCTGAAATAAAATATTGCCTTTCAAGATCAAGGCAATTTTTATGCCTTTTTTTTTTGTTGTTTTTAATCTCTAATCCACAGCAAAATCTCCATGTTCGTGATTGATAAATATTATTTACCTGCCCCGTCCAACTAAGTGTACACATGCCTACAACAACCAATGTGGATATCCAAGTAAATGCCAGTTATTCTAAATACAAACATTTGATTTAATCACACATAATTTGCAACGTGAAAACTGTTGGATTCGAGGAATAAATAAATGTCTGAACACAGCCTTACTGACTTCTGTCATTAGATCACGAGAATGGGAATTTTTCAAATTATATTTGAATTTTTGAACTGCCACCCACATGCACTCAAAAGTCTTTTTCCGCTGCATTGTGTGTGTGAACGTACAGTTTGCTATATGAACACACCGATGGCCAGACACACTAACTGCGTTTTGCACGTACTGTCTGCGTTGTACAACCAGGTGTCAACAATACAATAATACACTATTTTAGGACTTTGAAGAAAAAACTCTTCAGGGAAAGTATAACTTTTAATACTGTTGGGATTCTTTCTTCTCTCAGAACATTAAGCTTTCCACTCAGAGAGTTAATGTTTTATAGTTACACAGGTCATGTACAATTAGCTTGTTTTATACTTATATTATTCTAAGAATCTGTGAGTCAGTACAGCTCTTTTGAGTCTGTAATATGTTTTCTCCCTAATTTAGTCACCTGCCAATTCCCTGACACTCTCCTCAGTCATACGACAGCAGCCGGGGAGGGTGAAGGCTTACACGTGCCTCATCCAAGACACATGAAGGCAGCCAACTACGCTCTTTCGAAACTGCTGCTCATGGTGCGTCACAGGACAGCGTAACACACGCGGAGAAAAGCGCTATCCACCATCTTTTGCATACATGAGCTCACAGACGTCCATATTTGGCTAGTGTTGCTGTGATTGACAGGGAAGCGAGAGTTTTGCTCGCTTGGCTCCAAATTGAGCCCGCAATTTCCTGACAATAAGGTTAATATTTTTCTGTTTTTGACAGCTTTGTACTGGTGACAGAATGTGGTTTCATGTTGTTTGGACTCCTGCTTCCACAGCAGTTTATCAGTTTACCTTTGGTGTATTAAACTGTCCATATGCATTAGGACATTTCATCCATCACTTTTTGTAATTTTCTTGCATTGATTAGTGGAAAGCACTGCAGCCTGTCATGACTAAATGTATGAGGGATATTTTTAATGGCGTTAAAAGGTAAATGACATTACGGTAGCAGCAGTGATGTAATCTTTATTCCAAATGTTTACATGCAAATATCAGTTTACATGCAAATATCAGTTCCTACAAACTAAAGGAGCTTTTCATTATTCCACTTTTCCTTTGCTGAAAGTATTGGAAGTTATATTTATAGTTAATTACAGTACAAGTTAAAGTTTTGTTTGAAATGTTGTAGGATGTGTAATGTAATTGTGTGTAAATTAGCACTCTGCTTGCTTACAGTGTGAGCAGATAGCTTACAACACAGGTTGTGGCGCTCACCATGCTAAGCAAAATACTAATGCTAATCACATCAACGTTGTCCCTGTTAGTTGTATGCAACTGGCTAACCCATGTGACTTGTCAGTGGATGCACATTACGTAAGCAACTTAATTTTATTCAGTTTCATTTTATTAAATTTTGTTTAAAAGAAGTTCATTTAGTGGTCACTATCTGGATAAAGAGTTACTGAATCATAGGATCATACAAGATCCCAAGCCTGGAACCATCACACATACACACTGCAAATAAAGCACTGTTGCTCAACACAATGGCAGTGTTTTAGCAGAACTGACAGGTTTTTTTTAAATATAATTGTTCTAGTTTGATCCACATGTAATTGGCTTTTAATGCATTTTCTTCTCACTCATGAATGGAGGTGAATAGCTGTGTAGAGATCCAAAGGGACAGCTCTTTAAACAGTAAGCTAGCATTAGATCTGTAAATACACCCAACTATTTCCAGCTCCTTCCGAAATGTGCTAGACTCACGCCCCCTTCCTGTGCCCAGCTCCCTGCGCTAAAGAAGGGGGCGGAGGGTGCTGCACCGATTTGGGTCCCAGGAGGTAGTTGGTATGCAAAATTTTGTACTCGGAAGACATGTTTTGACTCTTCAGTTGCTTTTTTCAGGCTGTGGGGTGGTCTGGTCTGTCTTAGCCTGGCATGATGCGGGAGATTTGGGGTCAGAGGGAGGGGAGAATGTCCTCTTCTGTATTGGGAAGGCTTTTGGGGGCTGATCAGTTCCTGCAGAAATGTGGAATTATGCTGTCCAGAATGGCTTAATAAAGGAGTATATTGTGTTTTTTTTTGTTTTGTTTTGTTTTGTTTTAAGCCAATATGCAAATATTAAGCCTAAATCTTAAGACATATCCACTATAATAGCATATATTAATGCCTCAGATACTGTTACAACCTACTATTGGCATTAATATATGAAATTAGCACAACAACAGTTGTCTAAAATATGATGACATTAGTGTGTAGTGTGTGACATCAGGTGTCATCTGCTTGTCCCTGTAAGTGAAAACTATAGTTCTTAACACTGTCACAAAAAAACCTAAGAACTAAAAATAGGCTTAAACAAGTTTGTTTTTAATATGGATTAAAAAAAACACACATTATGCTGTAATGTTGTCTGGAACACTTTTCCAGAGTTCATGCTCAATCTGAGGAAAACATCTTCCACCAGCTGAACTGTGACTGATCCTCTATACTAACAGAGAAGCCTGTCTCAGCTGAGTGAAGTGCTCAAGATTGTCTCTGCTGCTTCAGGAGATCAGCAAGATACACTTGTCTTAAACCATTCAGAGCTTTGCACGTTGTAAGCAGGACTTTGTATTAAAGAGGTAGTCTGACAGCCAGCCAGCAATATGTTGCAATACTCCAGTCTAGACAGTCTGTGTTATGTAGGCTTAGCATATTCCTTATTTTGGTCTCATTTTTCAGATGATAGTTTTAGACATGTTATGTGTTGTACATGGGAATCAAATGATCATTTAGCTTTAAAGGTTACACCAAGGGTTTTAAATGTAGCTTTCGGTTTCACAGAATAGCTGTAAAGGTGTTGGGTGCTATCAGACAGAACAAGCAGAACCTTGTGAGGCACCATATTATACTTTTTAAGGCTCTGGAGAATCAAAATTTATGGCCTGTCAAATAAGATCAGAATTAGAAAAAGTTCTGTCTACATTGACTGTTTTCGAGCTTGTCCATGAAAATATGTATTGTCCAGTTCTGTATTCAAGCGCAACAGAACTGACGCAATCCAAGGAAAGCAGCAGGTCATTATACGCTTTAACCAGCGATGATTCTATACTATGATTGAGAGGTTGATGGCATCAAAATGTGGTTTCTGTAGGATAGGTCGTCTTTAAAAACTTGAGGACATGCCCCAAATTGAGTGATAAATGTATTTCGTTTAGCAACATCTCCCTAATCAATAAGAATAATTCCTTAAAATAACACAGAGTACTGAGTCAAGGACACAGCTCAAGTCCTTGATTTACTAAGATCCCACGCAAATTTGCTTGTGCAGGCTGATAAATTGGATGTGTACTTAGTGGACGTCCTGCGGGTGATTTACAGAAAATAGTTGCGTAAACGACATTTCAGGCAAACAAAATGAATGAAACAATATGCAAATGAGGTTTTAAACTAGCCTTGGCGAGTTTAGATCTTAAAGACACTCCCCAGGAGAGAAAAAAAGCAAAGAAAAGGAATGTAGGCATTTTTTAAAATGCTATTGGCATTAGATGTGTGAACCTGTGTTGACCATCAGATATAGCAGCATTTACTTTAACTGAATTCATATAAGCATATTCTTTGATTCACTGAAAGCTATAAAATGAAAGAAAGCAGACAAATGGCAAAGAAAGCGTGAATTCTGTATTGACTAAAATGTATGTTTCTATAAGAACTGTCAGATAAACAGAGAAATGAGTAACTAGAACTACAACAAAATAGAGACTTCTTACAGTCAGGTTTTGTATGCAATCCAAGTAGTATAATGCAGTGTAAGTTTAACTTTTATACTGACTGACATTTCAGTGGACTGGATTTCTTTGAATCCCATTTAAGATACTTACTCACCACTTTATTAGGAACACCTGTACACCTGATGCCTCTACTCATTCACTCAACATAATTATTCAGTTAGCCAATCATGCAGTGGCAGCATAATGCACAAAGTCATGCAGAGACAGGTCAAGAGCTTCAGTTAATGTTCATAGCAAACATCAGAATGACTTTGAGCATGTCATGGTTGTTGGTGCCATATCTCCTGGAATAAACACTCTTGACAACCGTGTTGAGCAGGAAAGCATGTCAGAACAAGCTACACATCAAACCTTGAGGTGCATGGGCTTAACAGCATATGCATTACACTGCTGCCACATGATTGAAAATATTTTTTGTTTTTTGTTTTTTGTTTTTTTGGAGAAACAATCTGGTTTTCCATATAAAGTCATGAAATTATAATTCATGTGACTTTTTTTTTGTTTTGTTTTTTTCTGCTTTGTAAACAGCAAGTCTAACTCTTAAAAGGATGTACCCAGAACAGCACAGTAAAACTATGAGTAACACTACAGGGACGGCATCCTGTTTCATAGCCAATACCACCAACATGTGTGTGTTAGGTTTGATTTCTCCAAAAAGAATAGAAGTATGTGTGTGTATGTGTGTGTATGTGTGTGTGTGTGTGTGTGTGTGTGTGTTTGGAGCTGTGGGAGTGTGTACCAGAGTGCAGCAGACAGCCGTGGGCCGGAGGTCTCCTTTGAAGCAGACCATGCTGCCCACTCTCTGGCCGTGGCGTCTGCATTGGGTGATCTCTGCCCCTCCGACGTGCAGATACACAGACGCTACACACTCACACACAGCCCTCAGTCCCTGAGCTTACAAGAGTTGAATAGCTAATCCATGTTTCAGAGGCTGGTTATAATTCTTTATCAGCAGTCACATGCATGCGCTCTCTGTGAAGTGAACTGTTCTGGGAACAGAGAAGGTTTCTTATGTGGTGTCCTGGGAAGGTCCAAACAAGACAAGAGACGTGATCGTCATTTTCATTACCACGTGCATGTACACAGAGTCAAAAACGAACAATGGCTCTGCAGATATTTAAGATATTGTTTTTAAAGAAAAAGTGTTCCTGTGTCTCCCTGCTGTTTGCTTGTATTAGCAAAAAACATATTTTCATGTGCAGTAGGATGATTCACCACATAGATTACTACTTACAGGCAAAACAGTGCAGATCCTGGTGTTTTTCCTTTTTTATTCATGACCCTTGCTCTATTTCCTTGCCCCCTGGTTGCCTGTAAGAACAAAATGCACAAGTTCTTTTTTTTCCTCCCAAGGCAGGAAATATTGTTTCTGTTCACTCCAACTCTTTGCTCAACTGTCACATTAACTTGATGTAAGAGAGTCTATAAAACTGTAAAGACTTAAGTTGCCTGCTCCTTACCTCTGTTTTCCAAAACTGTCATGTGGATTCACACATTTGATCGTTCTTCACACTAGGAAAACATGGGGATTTTATGTGCACTGTGGGAGCCCTTCGCTTGCTCTAGTCGGAAATTTGAGCTTGTTAGTTACTGATTATATCATTTGATTACTTTGAGACCAGTTTAGATGTTTTAATGGATGTTAGTCATTCACATTCAGTACATATTCAGGAGGTAATCAACAACAAAGTATCTGTGTGCTTGTTTTGATTTCTGTGAATGAATCCAAGGCAAGTATAAGTCTAATTATAAAGACAAGACTGATGTTCATAAGTACAGTTTCAGTAGAATGACCCATACAGCACAATACGATAAGCACAGGGCATTATTATACTGTACAGTACATATGACATAATAACAGATTTAGGATGAACTAGATGGCGTTATATAAACATGTAACATAATCCATAGAGGGGATTCTGTGTGGTAAGTGAGTACACTCCAGAAGATATTGTTATACAGGGAGAGTAAAAGTAACCGACCAAGATACTCTGGTACCCTTTTCCAGGTTCCAGGGGACTAAGGCGTCTGTAATCACGTGTGATTCAGAGACATTTCTGACTTTACTGTTCCATTCTCTTTCAGGACTCTGATGGAGGTCCTCGCTCAGACACCCCAGCCTCGGCACCGCCAGCTTTCTCGGCCCTTCGCCACTCCCGCATCGTCTCCTCAACCTCGGAGGAGGAGGAGGCGCTCACTGAGAAGTTCCTCAAAATCAACTGCAAGTACATCACAGATGGCAAGGCGAGTCGGCACTCTTGGTCTTCTCCAATTAGACACTCAGACATAATGCACACACTTGTAAAAAGCGTCTTGATGGTTTGTTTTCCTTTAGTGGCTCGTGGAGAAATTCTGAACAAATAACTCTGGGAGAGCTTAGAATGCCAAATGGCAGCATTTCCACTTTTTTTTAAATTCTGGAAATGTACAAGTTCTGCAGCTGTTTCCAATTCAGATACAGTCCCCTCAGGAAATGTTGTGCTGTCTCGTCTGTGTAATATTGAACTGATTTATTCCCTTGGAATCCGAAGTGTTTGGCTCATATTCTCCAAGTGCTGCTTAGTGAAAACCTCTCTATCAAAATTTCATTGTTTTAACTGTTGCGTTGTAGTGAACAAACCATGAAATCTCACCGTTTTTCCAGGGGGCTGTAAGTGGGGTGTTGCTGGTGACACCCAACAACATCATGTTTGACCCTCACCGGACAGACCCGCTGGTGCAGGAGCGCGGCTGTGAGGAGTACGGCATCATGTGCCCTCTGGAGGAGGTGCAATCTGCAGCCGTGTATCGAGAGATCACAGACAGCAAGATCCGCGAATCCTTGCCAGCGTAAGACTTGTTATGATGAATTGCACCGTACGCTGTAGTACATTGTAATAACACACCCATTTGTCCGTTATGTTTCCGGCGCAATATTATTGGTCAACAAAACAGTATAAAGAATCATACAATGCTTAGCTACTGTTGTTTTTTTTGTTTTTTTACGTCCAAGAACCAGATGAATCACATTGAAATCCACATCATTCATGAAATTCATCAGGCTGAAACACCAGTTGACATTTCAGATATGGAAAAAGAAAATGCACGACTGTAAAATTGCCTCAGATATCCATTGTTCAGCCTGATGATACAGGAAATGGATTTGTGCTCCAAGGTCAATGAAGCACACTTTCAGCCGTCTACGTTTTGATCACCCATTTTGTTTTGTAATAAGAAGTTAATGATTTTAGCAGCCTTTACGCCTGCCTGAATGTTTATATCCTCTTATCAATAATTTATGAGTGACTTTTTCCCCTTTTTTTTTCCCTACTGCTCTTTTTGCAGTATTCATTAAGCTGAGATATTACTTCCCATTTCCAAAGACTAAACTATTTGCATGATATTAAAAATATTAGCCAAGAAATATTTATTTTCTCTGGAAGGGAGATCTTTTGGGAGACCTAATACACAAAGCATCTTCCCAATGAAATTTAAAATAGATTGCCAAAAAAATTATTAAAAATACAATCTAAAATATATAACTGTATTAACATAAACAGGAATGAACAATGTGGCAAAATATCCCACACCCTACAATCTAGGCTAGTCTCTCATATCATTGACACATTAACACACATGCAGTCTTTTTCCCTTTTCACTTTTGGGGGTTAGCAGACTTTACAATCCTAGAATTTTGGTTGAACTGGTTGAGATATGTGCAAAACCTGTAGTTTGAGCAAATGCAGCACTGGTATTAAGTTATGCGGTGGATCACTTGGTGATGGAAATAATGACAAAATGTAGGATAGCAGATTTGTTACCATACTGTGTAGCACTTCAATGTCTGGTGGGTGTTTTTGGTTTGTGAAGGAAGATGAGCCTCAACCAGCGCCAGAACTGCTCTGTTACTGTTGTCACTTCCCTCGTCCAAATGACTATCTGAGCAATTAGTATTATATCTGAGCAATTAGTATTGAAAGTAGAGCGAATGAGAGTGAAAAGGACTAGACTGGCCATACACTTAACACTGAGTTGTACTTGGCATATGACTGTGTGTGCATAAAGCAGCAACATGAGTGGCATTGTTCAATCTAATCTGGAAGATTAAGCGAGGTCCATCTCTGTCCTTACATTCAAAAGGGTTTGCGTTTATGTGTCTAGAAAATCCAGAAGACTGGTATACAAAAGCAGAACTTTCAGTAGGTTTAAAGGCTACATGAGAGTTTTTTTAAAGTTAGCACACTAAACATAATAAGACAATCAGTACTCATTACTCATGTATAGAAAGGTATAAAAGTATACAGTTTGAGACAGTACTAGTTTAGTCAGTTGCAGAGTTACAGTATCATTTGGTGCTACACTGCTTCCACTTTTGATGTTGGTATTGCACCACGTGGACATGTAAGGACTTTCTAAGGATGTGCAGAAGCAACGCTCCAAACAAGCGCAGTATACACATGGCAGCCCTCTTGAGTATGCGTAGTTAAAAGCAAGTATATTTCAGCCTTTAGACCATAATAAAGACATTATGTGACAAGTATGGACTATTAATCTATACTCTATAGTTTCTCTTACTGAGCGCTCCAGTCACTTATAATGTCACCCTAACTATCACTATGTACCTAAGCTCTCATATCTTACATTTTGAAAATGTCAGTGTATGGAAATCAATATGGTAATCAAATGAAAATTTTGTGCTTGCAGGGACATTGATGCATGGTTCTCAGGACCTGCTCATCACCCAGAACTGCGTCTGAGAGAGGCATACGACAGTGGCAGCACAGCCCCACGCAGCACGGATGCCTCGCTCTCCGAGGATGTGTTCACCGAGCCTGAGCTCTCACCTATCCGAGAGGAGCAGCCGTCCACCCAGCAGCTCCAGAGTGAGGACCATTCGTCCTCTGAATCCGTACGCACAGTCAGGCATGACCCAGAGGGAGAGGCAAAGCCAAAGGACAAGGAAGAAGAAAAGACAGAGGGAGATGCAGGAGAAGAAACCGCCAGCGCTTCAGATGAGCCCAAAAGCAAGGAGCAGCTAAGTACATCAGCCAACAGTGACCAAGAGCAGCACCAGACACAAGCCACACCCTCCCAGAGTTCCACTGCCACGGTGGTCACAGATCAGGAATGCGACTCAGACGAGGTTAAAACCACCAGAGACGGCAAGCGGGACTCGGAAACTGATGTGGAGGAGCTGAGAAAGATGTGGAAGAGTCACACTATGCAACAGGCCAAGGAGCAGCGAGAAAATGCACAGCACACACAGAAAGAGACTGCGTCAGGCAAAGGCAGTCAGAGACAGGGCTCAGCAGAGGGTAAGACTTAATGTATTTCTGTTATGTAACTATTGTATCTGCCATAATGTGTGACGTTTCCCATGCTCATGTTTTGATTATTTTAACCGGCTTTTGCGCTTCACATATAAATAGATCTTTGATTCCAATGCTCTTCTGGGATTTACGGAGCAGAACCTTTGTTCCAAGAGATGTATATTAATTATAAAACCATTTAGTGCCTAGGGAAGCAGGGCTGAAGCCATTACAGCACTGTGCTCTGAAGTCTCACCATCACAGCGAGCCTGTGCTGTTTTTCTGAGGTCTGAGGCTGCTAGGAGCTGCTGATAGCCGCTTTGAGCCACTTTGATCGCACTCGGCTAGCTTTAGACACATACTGACCTTCAGCACGATAAGTGAGAATTTATCAAACACAGCAGCGCACACAGATGGCCTCACACCAACAGCTCCTAAGAGCAAACAAAGTAGTTTAGACATATGTATATTAACAGAGGTTATATTTGTAATTCTGGTCTTGTTTGCACACACAAGACTGGCATAACCTGAAAATGTCAAAACCCTTAAGTTATGCCTTAATGAGGTTAATTATCCAGATGAATGTTAAATACCCTAATTAGGGTTTGAATTAATAAATATCCATGTGAATATACATAAGAATACAGAATTTTATATGTTCTTTATAGCAGCTTTTTTTTTTTTAGCTCGCCACTGTTGAAGCTATTCATTGGGTTAGATGACGTTCATATAATCCCAAAATGTAACCGAAAATATAATCTACTTACTAGAGGTATAACGATACAAAAAAAATCAGTTTGATTCGATACAAGATGATGGTGTCTTGACTTTTAGATACACCATAAATAAGAATTGCTTGAATGTATAAAGTATAAGTATAATAATTGAAACTTTATAACCACACCCTATACCTTCGTTTGATTCATTCAGCTGTGAAAAATGCTGGAAGCTACTTATTCAGCAGGAACGTGGGTTTGATTAAGTTCAAATTTTTATGGCACTTTTTCTGGGCTCTTGAGTGGCACAACAGAAAAGCGTTTACCCTGTCATCAGGAGATTCGAGTTCAAATCCCAACAACTCATCCATGGTCAGGAAAACTTGGCCATGCTCTCTGGGTGGGAAGGATGGCATACTCTCTGCCATGTCAATCACAGTCACACTAGCCAATTGTGGGTATCTGTGTGCTCATATATGTGGAAGAGGGCAGATAGCGCTTATCTCCCTGTGACACAACACGAGCATGAAAAGAAGCTGTTGTGTGATAGGAGAGAAAATGAAACTGTTGACGAAAATGAAAATGAACTGGGACGAAAATGGAGAAAAATCCCCCCAAAAATGATGACACTCACGTGACATAAGCAGTATTTTATGACAAAGAGCCTACTCTGTTATGCAGTCTGTTGAATGTATTGTTCAGTACCCAGATATATTGAATCAAAAGCCTTGTATCGGACAATACACCCATACTGCACAGTTTTGCATACTTTTGTGTGCTAAAGCTTGCATATTTAGAGCTTGGCTGGTCATGTCCTGGGCCACGGCTCCTGTTCTTCCTCATGATGGGTGGGCTTATTATTTTATTCACTTCATTCAGAACCCTGCAGCAAACATGACCCTGCATAGAACTTTAAGAACAAGTGGAATTACACACGTGAATAGGACACTGTAAATGAATGGGCTCTGGCAGTGTAATGTTGTCTAAGTAGATTAAGGTTTCTTTGCCTGTGTGTGGTACGGCTCTGCTGGGTGGCCAGTCATCTCCTGCAGAGTTGACCTTCTCATAAGCTATTTAGGAAATATGCATGGAAATCTCTATTTTTTTTATCCCTCTGATCACTGCAGACTTTAGCTCAGAAGCATCTTATTCTGTTAATGACCTATGGGGGGTCTGTTGATCTAATTTGGGCTCTGCTAAAATTTGGTAATGTAATCATAAATTTGGTAATGTACACAGTAATAAGGAATAAAAACATTTTTTCCTTTTTTTTTTTTCTTTTTACAAGGTTTGCAAATTATTTTAGAGCAATTAAATTATATGAAACATAAAATATATTAAATGTAACAAAATGAAAAAATAAAGCTGAACTTTAAAAAAAAAAAAAAAAAAAAGTTTTTAAAAAGTGCATCAGTAGCTTAGAGTTAGAGAGAAGCCGGAACCTGGAGCCGTATTAACTCGGTATTAGATTATCTGAGTGATCTACTTAGTAAATATCTACAATTATTTTTGATCAGTTAGAACGGTAGGGGGGTCAATAAATACATTCAAGAACATTAAAACCAATTTAAAAAGAAAGTGGGAGTTAAAATTAATGAAATAGTGCCATTTATTATGAATATGAATCTCATTTATATGTAGATTTTTTGTTAAGTCATTTATATTTATTTATACCACAGCGTTGTTAAATTCATCTTTCCAATTTGTTAGAAGGTGTAATTAAATTTGCAGTAATAGAAATCAAAGGTTTATATTAAAAGGTGATTAAAGAACAGTTGATTATAATATTATTAAGGTTATGTAAGATTATAATAATATGATCTAAGGGATAACAGCAACTAACTTGTCTCTCAGACATTCCACAACATTTAATGTAACTGTAAACAGTTCAAACGTGCAGCATTTCATTCTCACTTTTTTTTTTTCTTTTCGTCAAGAGATTGTGAATTTGAATCATGACAGTACCACAACCAACCCTGGCCAGGAGCCAAGGAAGGAAAATTGGCCATGCTTTCTATTTGGAAGGGATGGCATACTCTCTATCCCCTGTCAGTCACAGTGACACTAGCCAATCATGGGCATCTGTGAGCTCATGTATGCAGAAGAGGGTGGATTTTACTTTGAAAAGCAGCAGTTCAGAAAGACGCGTTTGTCTGGCTTCACATGTCTTGAAGGAAGCACATGTCTCCAGTTGGTACTTGTCGTATGACAGGGGGTATCACTGATTATATTTTCATATAACATCACTCTCGTCGTGTTTTGTTCCTTACTTATTTGGCAGGATAACAAATTGCTCCAGACCATACTGAGCAAAATTACCCTGAGTGAGCTGGCGCCAGTTTCTAAGCTCCGTATGTCTCAGACTTCTTAATTTCTGAAAAGCCCTCAGATGTTCACTCACATCCTCCCTGTCGTGCACCCCACTTCCTTTCTAGATATTTTTTTTCTGCTGTTTTGCAGTAGTGCAATACATTTAATCAAACATCAGCCTTCAATGCCATCACTTCCATAAACTGTATCTAATCCTAGTCTCCTACTGCATTAAAGCCTGGCCATGCAAGCACAAAATAATTGGCTTGCAGGGAGGATCGTTTCCTTGCCAAGAAGCTTCCTGATTGGCTAATACACCTGGACTGTGTTAAAATATTTAGTTGCTAATTACAAAGCCCAGGACAGTCACAAAGACATTTTTTTTGTTGTTGTGTTGTTTTGTTTTTGTTTTGTTTTTGTTTGTTTTTTTAATTGTGTCAGCGTATTTTTGTAGTGATAGTTATCGGGATGTACAGACAGTTTAGATGAAAGAAAAAGAAATTCACATTATTCACTTTCAGATTATATGTTTTTGTAAAGCTGTTTTAGTAAGATTTTTCGTAAAATTACATGCTGGATAAATTGCATGTTGTAATGATGAACATTGTGAATTTTTAGTAGGTCAAAAAGTCAAGTAGGACGAAAAAGGTCAAGACAGTATTTTGATACTTGAAAAGAAGTACTTTTTGTACCACCTCATGGCAGGAAAGTAACTGATCTATTGAGGTGAGCATTCACTATGTTTTTCTCTTTTAACAGCAATTTTATTACTTAATTCTGCAAATGCATTATATTTCTCAGCCACCCACGATAAGTATGCTTCTGTTCGTCTGTCTGAAGTAGAACGTATCAGATTGTTATAAATCTACCTAAGGCTTAAGCCGCTGCCGTGTGTGTGGATGTACAGTCTGATTCTCCTATGTGGGAGAAAACACACAGAGTGGCACTTTACACTCACGGCAGTAGGCTGCTCACTACCACTACAGTGTCTGTGTCAGGTTTATTCCAGCTCCTGACTGCTGAGGTGGCTACCGAGAAGTAGAGGCGAGTAACAGAAAAACAGAAAGATGTTTTTCTTGAATCTCACAACAGATTAGCTGTTTAGCTAGCAAGTTACGTTCAGGGTGTGTAAACATATTAGCATAGTTGTTGCACTGATAGGCATGGAAGGAGTTCTTTTTTATTATCACTTCCATTTCATAAGAGACAAACAGGATTGGCAGAATCCAAACGGGAAATAAGAAATAAGGAAATCATTTGCTCTTTTAGCAGGCAGATCCGCTTTCATTTTATTATGTAGATTTCAGTATAGAATTTATATATATATATATTGTAATTCTGGCTGAATGAAGTGCAGTCCTTAAGCTAGAGGGGCTTAAAAGGCAGTTTAAACTCTAAATGGTGGGTGGTTGACAGATCATCATACTCAATAATGAGTATGCATTGCAAGGTATTTAGATGTAGAAAATTCCCTTGGAGCATAAAGTCCTTTGAAACAGACAGGCAGCATCCATTTTGTTCTTAATCTTAGTATTCCTAAAACACAGTAAAGTCCATGATTTCAGTCAGCGATTGATTTTCAATGTGTCTCCGATGCTTGTTCCACTCCCCTGTTGCTGTCACTTTTGGTGATCCGCAACCCTAACCCTAACCCTCTACTGGCGTCTCAGTGTCTGCCTGGGTGATACCGATGGGTAGCCGCAGTCAAAACCAGCTCCTTATCTCACTCTCAATGACAATGACTCAAAAGATTTAATGGGAACTGCTGATCTCTTGGCAATGTGATGTTCTGAAAACAAGAGCAGGAGATTAAAAAGACAGCACACTAACATCATATCCATTTAAACCTCAAGGAAATATCACAGTCATAAAATTTCCAAGAAAAGAATGTGTTCAGAGTAGGGGAATATAACAATCCTGTGAATATAATTTAAGCCTGTATTGTACTTTGAACATCTTCTTGGAAGGAAATAAATATAATAATAGTTTTTTGCATTGGCTACATTGTTAGTTAACTATGTTGTATGCATACCTAGAGAATTTCCCCAGACTGGTTTGAGCTAACAGGAAAGCTATGTTAACTCAAATAACATCTCAGAACGCACAGCACATAAAAATATGGTGGTCTTTTTCCAATCTACAACTATCCAGTGTCAATGAGCCTGTGCCCACTGAAGCCTCGGATTTCTCTTGGCTGGCAGGACTGGAACCCAATGTGGTTGTGCGTTCTGAGATGCTTTTCTGCTCACCACGCATGTAAAGAGTGGTTATTTGAGTTACCATAGCCTTCCTGTTAGCTCAAACCAGTCTGGGGAAATTCTCTAGGTATTCACTGATACCAGCACTCGTATCGAATATCCGTCTGACATTGTGTTCATTTTCTCACACTCATAAATATGCTCATAAACCAACCTCCTCTACCACCATGATACTGGTGTGATGTAACCATATGGTATGTTGCGAACATGCCGTGCTAATAAAAAGATATGATGGCGATCAGGACGTTTAATGATTAATGATGGCCATCAAAGAAGTCTGCATACCAGTGCTGTAGCAAACGCTGGCTAAATGAGACAAATGTCTACAGACAACGCTATGGGTGTGAAAATAAGTCTTCCCCAGCATATTGTTCTTAATGATCATCTGCGATCTGTTATCGACAATGAGGGATTATGACACAATGACAACTAAAACATACTTTACTTACAGATAAACAGAAACCCACACTTTGTTTTATTTATCATGGAATTAATAGTATAATTAACAGTATATTCTTCTGGTGTTTAAGGTTTAGAAAGCATGTGAATGTGATAGATTTCATGATACAGCATTAAGCACCCTTTTCAGAATGAATAATTTCTGAATGATTTTTGTGTTAAGATTCTGTGTGTCATTTATCAGAATGAAATGTCAGACCCACTTTTTATCAGCTTATTATGATATTATTCAGTCATGACGTCAATTTCCTCATCCGTGTCTCAGGTCTGGCTGTGTCCAGGGAGAGGCGGCTGTCCAGGTCTCATAAGTTTCTGTGCCTGCGCGTTGGCAAGGCCATGAAGAAGACGTTTGTGTCCAATGCCAGTGCCTCCATGCAGCAGTATGCCCAGCGTGATCGTAAACACGAGTACTGGTTCTCTGTGCCGCAGGAGAGGTGAGTTAGCACCAAACACAGCCCTCATTTATTCTTCCTCCACTTTCACTCAGGGATGAGGTTTTGTGTAGTCTGTTTTCCCAGAAAATTAATTTCTTTTGAAATTCAGTTGGGATTTGATTCAAATGCTGGTAGAGAAACATTTGGATTTTTTAAGGCCTAGAATTTAGACCCACAGAATAGATTGAACTCATAGCCACTGAGGTTAAATGTTCCTCTATTTACATAATTTGCTGCACTTTTCTGAAAACTTAAAACTATTAGATAAGGTATTCCTAAATCTCAGCTTTTAACAACTTTTAATTCCCAATACAAAGCAGCTTCTGAGAACCCATTAAAATACATAAACTGTGTGTTCCTAGCAAATTAAGCCAAAGTACTCAGACGATGTAATTCAATTTGAGCATGGTTCATTTCAAACCAGAAGTCATTTCCCAAATCCTTGCTGTCAGTTCTGCTTGTCTGTGCCATTACAATGCGCCTTTGTCTCTTGTCATGCAAGGACACGCCGAGAATCGCTTCCTTTCATATAATACAAGTATCCAGTGTTTATCTGTCTGAGGCCTGGCCGCCATGCTTTGGCCTGGGACCTTGATTGAATGTGGATATGCTTGTGATTGCCTTGTAATAAATCTCTCTATAGAAAATAACTACATTAAAAAAACGTACTTGTGTGTGTACTAGGTATTGTGGTGTTGCACGTATAACTCGTATAATCACTCTTCGCAGCTCTGTTGAGCAGAAAAAGCATCTAAGAAAGCATAACACACTGATCCCTCAGGTAGAACAGCAGAAGACCACATCAGGTTCTCACAGGCTCACCGAAACTGGGCAGTGGAAGTTTACAAAAATATTGCCTGGTCTTTATCCCAACTTCAGCTATCCAGTTTGTGCATTTTGAGATGCATTTCTGCTCACCATGCTTGTAAAGAGTGGTTTTGTTTTTCCCACCATTCTGTGTAAACTCTGGAGGCTGCCGTGTGTGAAAATCCCAGTAGATTAGCAGTTTCTTATATACTCAAACCAGCACGTCTGGCACCAACATACATACCATGCTCAAAGTCACATTTTTTACTGATGCTCTTCATCTGCATGCATGATGTTATGGTTCATCTTTAGGTGTGTTGATGAATTCTTTTCTGTGGCTCTCGTGTCCTCATATGGCTTATATCCTCTGTCCATGTAGGTCAGACCACCTTTACTTGTTCTTCATCCAGTGGAGCCCGGAGACATTCGGCGATGGCATGGGAAGCGTCAGCCGTGAGCCTGGGTTCATGGTAGTCAAAAAAATCGACGAACCTGAACCCGACAAGGAGTGGGAGGTAGCCTCTGTCCATCAGCTCTGTTCTCCAGCCCTTTCTTTGAATTTGCTTTGTTCTTAAAGCTTTTGAATGATCTGATTTTGACTCAATTCTGTGCAGCGATGTTAACGCTTGTCTGTGTTTGTTAAACAGTACGTTTTGCTTGTGCATTGCCATGTGGAGATGATCTGAACTTGTTGCATATACGTATTACTGTGTGTTTTGCACTGCCTCTGTGTCTTTGTGTTTTGTCTGTGTTTCTGTATTCCAGGTGCCTGGAACTTTAACGTGTTCACCGCACCTCCTCTCCCATTTGCCATCACACTGTGTTGTCCTAGCTTTCATTCACTTTATCTGTCTGAAATTAGTGTGTACACTTGGTCAGTAAATTCCCCCATGATTATTTTTACCGTGAGCTTGAAGCTGGTGTTTTGCATGATTGTGTTCTGTTTTCTTTTAACAAAGCAGCTCATGTATGCACTGGATGCATGAGCTCCTCTGTTGTATGTTGAGACCAAGGCATGGTTTAAAGACGGGTGGTTTGGCATGTTAAACCATGCTGGTGTGACGATAACGTGACTGAAGTTCAGTGCAGAGACTGGTATAAATGTGTTAGCAGGGCTAAGCTCCCTTGTCTTTCAGAGTTTAAAAAATATACATTAATTTGTTTCTGTCCACAGAATGGTATGAAGAAGTGAGGCTAGGGGTTAATTCCTTTCTAGCCCAGACTGTAGATTCATGCATCCTATCAGTGACATCATGTCAGGTGATTACACAGAGCGAAACGCCCCCTAGGTTTGAGCATGTGAATATAATATAAAGAATATAATCAAGGCCCGCTTCGCTGACACATCCTTAACACATCATCAGGTGCAGTCGCAGGTCGAAAATCTCAGCTTGTCGTCACTAGTTCAGTAAATGGTTATGAATGTTGCCAGGGTATCACGGAGATCATTAAAACAAAGAGGACACTCCAGAAGAGCTAAGATTATTACACAGAAATATTTACAGTGTGTTCACGTCTTGTATGTCATTTTAAATCCAAAATGAGGAGTTGATTATTTTCGAGCTGCTCTGTGATGAGCCGGAGGATGAAAAGATGCAGTCAAAAGCAGCTGGCATATGTCTTCATGGAAATAGTAGTGTAGCAATCTGGTGTGAGCTATGCTGAAACCAATCCACCCTATGAAGAAAGCGATACTGGAACTGAGGCAGCACTTTAAATTTTAATGTAAATCAATGATGTAGGAAACAAAGCAGATTGATTTGTCATTCCGTGACTTGTGCACTGGACAAAGCCTCATATTCTTGTATTTATCATAAGTAAAGTTTCCTCCCCTTGAGTGTAAATGTTAAACGATGTTTGAGATCATACAGGCTGTTATTGACATTTTACTTTGTTTTGCTTTGAATCTTGGGAATTTAATTTAAGTTTAGATCAGTCTTGTGATAATGTAGTGAGTTAGATATTAATTATGTATGAAATGGGTAAGTAATCTTTGCTTGTAACCTTAGGGTTGCAGACGGTACTCTCTGTGTGTGTGTGTGTGTGTGTGTGTGTGTGTGTGTGTGTGTGTGTGTGTGTGTGTGACCCTAGTTTTGATACTGATGAAGTATGAAAAGAAGCCAGGCAGAATCTTCTTGTGCATTAGAGTTTTAGAGAGCACTTTACTTCTGTGTGTGTGTGTGTGTGTGTGCGCGCGCGCGCGCGCGCGCGGGCATGTTTTTTTATATCTTTATATCTTAATAGCTGACTTTTTTTTTTTTTTTAACCTTGTAGGCACGTTTGGCTGTTTTTTAAGAAACTAGGTGATTTAAGAAAATAAAAGATGTTTCCTTTTGGATACTGAGGTAAAGGTTATGGTTAGCGTTAGGTGTAACATTAATTTAATTTATGTCGTGTGTGTGTGTGTGTGTGTGTGTGGTAGGTAAACACTACATTCTGGTTTCAGACACGGGGGGGGAAAAGGCGCGCTGTCTCTTTAAATGCGCGTGCTGTCAGCTGTGTGATAGGCGGGCGCAGTCTCTCTTGAAGCCAATCAGATAAGCCATTGTGCTCTATGTGGAATTTCATTGGTTATTGTAGTGTCGATCATATTCGGAGAAAAAGTCCCGTGTTGAGTCTGGGTGTTTTTTTGTTGCTTCAGCGTCGGCGAAACTGAGGAATTGCTTTGAAGCGGCTGGGATGTGAGTGCAGAAACGCGCCTCACTCTGAATAGACATGTTCTCCAGGAGGGTGAAAGAAGCGAAGCCGTTCACTGCTAAGTATTCCTGTGTACGTGGCAGCGTGGTCTGTGCTGAACCGAGCTCTTCTCGCTGTTTGGGGGGTTTGGCTGCACGCGGCTAGCTGAGTTAAACACAGTAAACACGCGCTCTTGTGGTGATCTCGGGACAGCTGCGATGTTTTATGCTGGTTTAAAAATCCACACCACGTGCTGTTTGTTTATTATTCTTTCTAATATGCCGTAAGAAACTTAGACGCGTGTCCTTCATGTTTGCGGGCGGGAGGCGGTGTCCTAACTGCGGGTAGAAACTCTACTAGCTGGTGCGCTAGGACAGTTAGCCAGCTACCAGACTGAGGACAGTCAAAGTTCACCAGGCAGATTAAGGGGTTTGTTTAATAGTCATTAAAGTGTCTTCCTCTTGGTGCTGAGTTCTAATTTTCTGTTCCCCGGTCCTGGGGAAACGCTCCAGTTTTAGTATTTAAGTCATCAGCTGTAATACAACAAAAAAATAAAGAGTACTCCAAGACCAGGACTAAGAAAGCAGTGCATCTAGAAAAAAATTTGTAGAGATTCTCAGTTTCATTTTAATAGTTCGTCAGCTTTCAAGAAAAAGATTCAACTATTTTGATGATTCATCCTGTACTAGTCTTGTGTTCGTCCAATTAAATCCTCTCTAGAATGTATATGTATACACACCAGAGGTGTCCTGCTTCACAATAGCAGCTTGTTAGCAGCAAGCTTTGTTTTGTTTGTTTGTATTTAAATTTATTGCCATACCAGCTTCAATGGCCATTTCATGGCAAATACAGATATTAAACAAACATTCAATAAAATTCAGCTTAGAAAAATCAAACACACATTTCTGTGCAACGTAATAATGCTAAAAAAAAGATTTACTTTAAATTTACTTGTGATAAAAATTGTAAAAGTTTTCCTCAGTCCATCTTACAAAACAAGTCTTTCAAAGTTTGTTCTGATAAAAGAGCAAACATGGTTCATCTGTGTATTTGCGGCTGTCTGCTATTCAGACACATCGGATAACTCTCGGTGGTGACCCTGCGCTGCTCCCTCAAAATCGGTTCCACTGATGGTCAGCCTCGGCTCCGACATGTACAGTGCAACTCCTAAAATACACAGCATCTCTTCCTGTGGAATATCCTCGTTAAAGCTGACAGGTGTGGGTGAAAATGGCAGTGAGAAATCCTCCACAGTGGAAAAAAGGGCACAAGTGATGAACTCAGTATCCGATAAGAAAAACTTTTTTTTCCCCTCATACTTGATACTCTTCATAGTTTTGCAGTTGACTGAGTGATTAATCTGCATACGTCAGTCAGGTGCCTGTTTACTGTTTAAATCCGGTACATTTTCTAGAGCCTTCCAGTCTATAATCGTTAGTCAGCATGCATGATTGTTAATTTATTTCTGCTTATGTGCCATAATATACTATTGCGTTTCTGATTAGCCTGATTACATTGTTCTGCAGCGTAATGACCTGCGCTGAGTGCAGGCATTGTTATCTTCATTATCATCTACGTTGTACCTGTAAAACCTGAACGTTGCCCTCTTTTAGAGAGGAAAAAGAGAGGAATAGAAGTGTGTGTCTGAAAATTGTTATATGCCTAGAGGTTTGGGCTTGCTCAGGTATGCAGTGTCATTAAGGAAAGAAGCTTTGAGGTTAACTACATCGTGCACAGCAGCTAAACCTGCAGGTTTGAAAACATTGACTGATTAAATGAAGTAGAATGAACACTGCTCAAAACCTCGGAGGGCCGGGTCTGTGTCCAGCCCTGCTTTGAGAATACAACTGTCTGTGTACATATTGGGAGGGAAGAACAGCATGATCTCTGTCTGTAATATAAGATCTACTAGCTAGTAATCCTGTAATCCATATGATTAGGATTTGCAAGAATATTTTAAATGTTTATTGATGGGGACTAAAATGTTGTAGTTATTATAAAGCATATTATTGTAATCTACTTGAAAAAGCCATGGCATTGCCCTTTTTATGACAACCTAAAGACCCCTGGGATACAGTAGTACTCAGACATGCACCAGTAGTCAGCATTCAATATAATACCTTTAAACCCGTATCTCTTTAGAATAGTGTAATAAAAGATTTAGTGAGCCATTCAGGAAAAAAAGTGAAGCTTTCTCCATTATACTTGCTTGATATACTATCTGATATTTGATATTTTAGTTAAAATGGTCTGCATGTATGTGTGCTCAGGTATGAATGCCCAGAATATCATGCACTGATTGTGGACTATAACAACAGATTTGAGTCTCTTTGCCCTCTGAAGCTTCAAGTTGGAATCTTATTAGCCAGGCTACTCTTTGCAGCAAATGATCATTGACTACTAACTTGTTTAAACAAAAAAAAAAAACAAAAAAAAAACCTCATTTAGGAAACTTATGAAGAAGGCCTGGAAGACCAAATGTAATTTGAGGACTGAAGTCTGCTCTGTATAAGTGTTGACTGACCCTGTTAAAACCCTGCAACGGAAGATATACACTTAGCTGCAGTGTGAAAAATGATGAATTCTGTATCTTAGTTTTGATGGAATGATTTGTGGGATAGGTTCCAGAGCTGGATCATCCAAGAGCGAGTTAGTGTTTGTGGTAAAAATGAGTCATTCTATTAGACTAAATCTCTGTTGCTACAGGGAATCATTGACGGGTCAGACTTTACTGCCAGTTTATGAGGTTTCTGCTCAAACTATTTGGCTCAAATTCGGCATGTCGCTACATTTCTTCTGATATCTAGTATATGAATACCTGTTTAGCCATCTGTGGCTCACTATTTGTGTATTTTTTTTCTATATCCACATGAAGCAGAGAAAAAAAATTGAAAAGAGAAACCACGCTTGTATGCTTTTTTTCCCTCTTTGCAGTCGAAAACATATGAACAGGTTTACCAGTTTGCCTTTGAGTGATTTATAGCTGTGCTGTAGGTGGTGATGTGACATAATTACCGTGTTACATTCTTTTTCTTAGTGACATTCTCAGCATTTTCTGCATGCATTTAAACCAAAACGGCGTCCTTGCCACTAACACGTCTCGTTTTGCCAGTTTTGTAAAGCCGTGACATAGCAACAGTCCCTGTACAGTTAGCAAAGCTAATTTTAGCACTGATAACCATCCACCAGACCAAAGGTAGCCTGGCAACTAATGCAGCTAATAAAACAATTAAATTACACAGAATACTGTTTTTGTTGTTGTTGTTGTTTTTGTTTTGTTTTTTCCCCACAAAGGACCAACCGTCTTTGCAAGATGGTGTATTGAGAAACAGCTCACACAGCCATGCAAAACACTTGGTTTAAACTTGCTTGCATTTTAGACACAACACACAAAGTGAGACTTTAGTACTTCTCTTAAAATCTAGGCATCCTTATCTCTGTCAATAATGATATTCATTTTGAATAATGATTCAACCGCATTGTGTCAGTTCTTCAGTGAAGGCTGCAGTGTCCACACCTTGCTTTCACACTCCATGCTCACTACTGTGCTCGCTCTCTCTCCATGCTCAGCTGTGGCTTCTCTCCCCCCCTTCCTATCTCTGTACCAGGTAGTGTCACTGAGCGAACACCACCGCCGGATCGATGCACTAAACACTGAAGATCTGCGTGCCCTGTGCAAACGGCTCCAGGTGCCTGGCCATAGATCCCCAAAAAAACCTAGAACTCTTCTTAGAGCCACTTAGTATTGATTAGCTTTAGTGCTCTTAGCGTTACTTCTGGTTTCTTAGCCAACAGTGCAATATGGTTGTGCTGGACACAGCTGTATAGCGGCAAACATGGAAATGTTTGCGAGTGGGTTGAGAAACTTTGACGGTCTGGAAAAACACATCACATGTCACTGTTCTGCTAAACAGCCCAAAAAAAGAGACAAATTTCACCATGTGAAGAGTTTCCCCAGGTCACCACACAGTTTTTGAATAGCAATCACTATTTTGAACTGAATTACCGTAGGCCGAGTAAAGCAATAGACTCACCACATCCGACAGAAACCATGCAAAAAACATTACCTAGATAGGTGGTGTTGTATATCGTCTGCAATGAAGGATGATGGAGAGGGTGTAGGGTTGAAAAAGGATGGAAGTTAGGGCTCCATAGAGTGTTTGCCCAATTGTTTGCCATGGACAATGCAGGTAATTCAAGTAAGGGTTGTGTAACCTGAGTGTGTTCAGGCTGCAAGAGGCAAAGCGTCTCTGTCTTTGCCACTATTCTGTGAAACAGAGCAGTCCCAAGAGTCTTTTGCTTGCAAGCCAGGTTAGTCAGTTACTTGATATGTAGTTAGTATAATAGTCTAGATAGGTATAGAACATAACTAGGACAGGTATAGATGTATAGATAAAATATGTTGTTATGAAACAACTTTGAGTTTACATCCTTGGTTAATTTGCATTTTTTTCTTTTGCATGCATGGTCATTTGAATAAACAAACTTCCTTGAGGATATTTATACCCTTTATGTTGGATTATAAACCAAACCAAACCAAAGAGATTTACGTTCAAATCTAGAAGCGTGTACCCTATAAGCAAGATAGAAATGTAGGTTCTTGAATTGGCTGCTGCTCACTTTGCTTACATCGTTCTCTGCTTCTAGATCTCAACAAAGGAGGAGGTGAACTCCAAACATGGCACATCTATCACAGCCAGCCTGGAGCTGGAGACCTTTAAACCCAACTTGAGTGAACCTAGCGACCTCCTGGAGGCTGAACAGATAGAGAAGGTGAGCCACATCTATCCCGTCTTTGCTAATATTGCTTCAAGCGCTAGTTTCACTCTACAGGAGGTAAGGAGCCCATCGATCCCTTCCCTCCTCCAATAAGGTGCCTTCTTAAGCATCCTCAAATTATTGATCAATTATAGATCATCACGCACTGACAGAAAAGCCTAAGACTTTTTTCCCCTATTTTACACTCTAATAGGTATGCTTCATGAACATGGTTCAAACTTCGTACTCTTATTCCGCAGTGCTTTAAAAATAGGGCATTTTATTTATGCCTTTCCTAACTCAAAACAGTCAGTAGCTAAATGAAGCAGCAAGAAGTTTTGATATTAACATATTTTCCAGACTGTAAGTACATTGTGAGTGCTTACAGGGGTGGGAAAATCACCATATAATAATTGATGTAACAGTTATTTTTGGTCCGTAACATCTTTTGTCAGCCTGGAAGATACCTGTGAGTAATTACAGCCTTATGAAGGATTCATTATATAGCAGTGCTGAATATGGCCTGAGATTCTCGATTGATATATTAAGAGAGTACTGTTGTAGGTTTAGTGTCTAAAATCAACCTGTACGTTTTCTGATTTCTTCATTTGTCATTTAATGAATGAATGCTGCTGTATTTGAGTTCTACTTGTCCAGAATGTTGTCGTCTCTGATGGTCTCATTATTTTTACTCACTGTGACTGTAATCTGTGAGATCTGTTTGTTTTGAGTCTACACTCAATGATGCCCTGTGGGTATTGGCTTTTCAGTAGCATCAGCACTTCAAGAAAATAGATCAACTAAGGTGGCTTTTCATTCTGTGTTCTGTGTTTATGCACCCCAAAGGCCCTTACTGATGGTAAATCAGTCAAAACATAATCCCCGGAGAAAGCCAGGACTAGCATACACAAGATTTACACCAAAGATATATAGCATTTACTAGGTCTGTTGTGTGCGTGAATGTGTGTACACACGGGGCTGTATAGTGCTTGGTTCGGATCTCTGCCTGCTGGTGTTAAAAGGTCATTGCTACTGTAATTGGGCACTGATGACTGTGGCCTTTGAGCATTCAATTTCATTCCCCTGATGTACCATTTTCCACATTTCCCTCTGTTTCTTTTTCTGTGCTCTGAGAATGCTACAATGATTTTTCATTTTTCATTTTCATGCCATTCATTCATTTGCTATATATATCTTTTTTACACCTCTGCTAATGAGACGGCCTCCATCTTATTCACAGCTGGCAAAGCATCTCCCACCCAGAACCATAGGCTATCCATGGACGCTGGCATTCGGCACGTCCAAGCACGGCATGAGTATTAAAACCCTATACCGGATCATGCAGGGCCAGGACTCTCCCGTTCTCCTCGTCATTAAAGACAGTGACGGGCAGGTAGGATTCTACCAAAGCTTGACTGAACTAAGGGCTTTTCTTTGTATATGTACTTGACGTAGATGGAAGCTTGGGGGACTGGGTAGCGTGAGGGTTAGTCTGCTACACTAATGGCCCACTGTTGGCATTTTGATTGAAACCTTGATTTATTTTGCTCTTGTGTGAGACATTCTTATGTTATGATGATATCATCCCATTGCCTTTGTGCATTTTGCCAGTTCATTTAGTCAGAGAGAAATGCACTGGAGGAATTCAATAGCCCGTATGCGCTGTATTGTAGCCCATTAATAACATTTACTCATTAACGTGTTCTGTGTGATGTCTAGGTGTTTGGGGCATTAGCGTCAGAGCCCTTCAAAGTCAGTGACGGATTTTACGGCACAGGAGAAACGTTCCTCTTCTCCTTCTATCCACAGTTTGAGGTGTGTTGTCTATGTGGTTTATTTACAGTTTATTTGAAGCTTGCCCACATGATCTCTTTGAAATGAATTGTTGCTTGAATTTTCTGTGCTTTCAGGTCTACAAATGGACAGGTGATAACATGTTCTTTATCAAAGGAGACATGGACTCCCTGGCATTTGGTGGAGGAAGGTAAGTCCTTTCTGAGTCTGATGTACAAATTCTGCAAGTAGCTTTTGAACTGGTGCACTTTGTAGTCTTTACAGCTGTATTCAGGTTATTGTATTGTAATCTGTCAAGATGGTGCTGCCTACAAATGCTTAAGAAATGTTTGCAAATTTTAGAAAACATGCATATATAAATCATTTGAATGCAGACCAGACAATGACTGGAAATGTATTTATTTTCCAGGATATAATAGCTCATTAACAGGTAGTAAAAAAATTAAAACACTTCTAATATTTCGTTAATGTAGTGAGTAAATTATTAGCTCAGAAAAGGAGTTTCCAAAGACTGTCAAAAATTGTTCATTTTATTTACCCTCCCCATTCTGAACAGCAAACTGACAAAATTACTTTAAAAAAAAAAATGAAAGAAGGAAAAGAAAAAAGTCAACAATGAAAGCAGAACATTTAAAGGCGCATAGACAAAGAAGCATATGTTTATTCTCTTGCATTAAATTAAAACTTGATGTCTCATCTGTTCAGAGTCCATGGCACTAGTCAAACGTTGTAACGTATGCAACACTTAGAAACAAACCCTAACCACATCAAACTAATCATTAAGGCTTAAGTATTAATCAGTTATGTTAGTTATTTATTCAGACCTCTGTAAGTAAGAAATTTTATTTAAGTTTATTTCTGTAGTTACTAGATCCTAACCTGCCATGTAGCATTAAAGCTTCCACTGACTTTCATCATAGCAGCAGTTAGAGAAAAAAAGTCTGAATACATTTTAAACCCATCTCCTTCACTTACAGTGGTGAATTTGGTTTGTGGCTGGACGGAGATCTCTACCATGGCAGGAGTCACTCATGCAAAACGTTTGGGAACCCGATGCTCTCCGTGAAGGAGGACTTCTTCGTGCAGGACATTGAGATCTGGTCGTTCGAGTAGGCCACTCTCTCCTTGAGAGAGAGAACGGGAGAAAGATGGCTCCAGACAGGGAAACAAAGCCAACCAGATGTCTCTGTGCTGGCCAGAAGTGTCCCAAACCTTAATGTGCATCACCTCGGCTCCCAGGAAGCCTGTTTTAAAGAAGCATAATCTCTTTATGCTTGCCGTATGTTACTAATGCATTTAACACCAATCTTTTTCCCCCACTCTCTCTTTCCTCGTGCTGTTACCATGTGTACTTTGTTCCAAGCTTCAGTGCAAGGTGTGTTTAGGCGAGCAGAAGAAAGCTGAGACGCACCGTGACAATCATCAGTGAGCATTCAAATACTGATTACAGGGGACCACTGGAGCGCTTTGAACGTCAGATGGTGATGCTGGCATAGGTTTGGGACAAGATGGATCTGTTACAGATCGAGGCAGAAGGCTTCATTGGATGTTACTAATGCAATGGCCTCACGGGAGAAATGGAAGTAACTACAAACACATTCCTGTGCCCTTTGAGACTACAGAAATGTTTGACAGGATCGCCTGATTAAGGCAGCATCCATGCAGAGAGCAAAAAAAAAAATGCAAGTGTACATCCTGAGTTTCATCTGAAGCGAATTATACAAGTGTTGTGAATTCATAGTCTTTCTGTCGTTCACCATCATAGATCCACTGCGGTAAAGCACATAGCCCTTAATCTATGAAGAAAAACATTGTCGTACTGTTCTGTTAAGTGGGTTTATGTGTGAGTTCAGCTTCCTCCGTGTGTGGAGGGTCGTGTGTACTGTTCGTAGACAGTAATGTGTTGCAATAGATTTTGTGGAATATGCAAATTACTGTTCTTGTTAACCTCAATAATCTGGACGGGATCTTTTGTGTCCTTCCCGTCGCTCTTTCAAACTAACTTTTAAAAGCTTTTACGTCTGGACAGAAAATTGCTTTTCGGGGTATCATTTGAAAAGCTGGAGATGGTTTTTTTTTTCTTTTCTTTTTTTTTTTTCATAAATATAATGACAATTATATATTTATGTATATAATTATATAACAAATTCTATATATATATATACACATATATATATGTAATTATATATTGCTGTTACGTGTGACAGTGATCTTTTTTGTGCTGATATCTCAGCTGTTACCAATATAATGTACAGTATATTACCCTGTAAATTAATGTTAAAATAGTAGATTTGTTCCTATATATAATTATTAGCAGACAAATATATAGAGTGTGGATTGGTGGGTTGCTTCTAGCACTTTAATCTAGTTTAAAGCCAGATGCTTTCGGCTTTCTTTGCAGTAGCTGTACAGTCTTTATTATATCTATTTTTTGTTCCTTTATTTGTGTGTTTAGAAATTAACAGATGTTAGCTGTTTATGAAGAGCTTTCTGCTACACTGTTGGGAAAATGTAGCTAAAGCCCTGAATCTAATGTCCGAGTCCAGTGGGGTTAGATTCTCTCCGCACATGTCTCGTCCCGATGCTGTGTCTTTGTGGGTGTGTAGATTCACTGTTCACAGGCTGAGGGTGGATGAAGAGGGTGAAGAAGAGCAGGTAATCATCAGACCCTCATCACTCTTCCCACACCAGCGAGTTCTGTCAATCTGGAGTCACAGACGAGGTCCAGCGTGAACAAAATGCTCCAGCCGATTCGCTGGAATACAATGTAATAGTGATGTACAAAAAAAAAAAGGAAAAAGTATATAAATAAAAATTATTAATCTGAGAAACTGTACTTATTCCTTTTTTAGCTGTGTTACGATGTCTACATGGTAAGGACATGGTTGAAATTTTTTGTGCACAAATAAATCAAAATGGACTTTTGAGTGCAGCAATTTTACAGTGAGGCAGTTTATTAACGGTAGCCATTAGGGAAGTGATGTCAAAGAAGTGCATGATATGTAACCATGACAACACGTTCCTGCATTCTTTTCTTTTAAAAAGCAGGAGTAGCCTTTTCAGGCTAAAGGCGGCTTGAAGTGTTTTTCAGTTTTTAAGTGTTGCTGCTGCCCCCTTGTGGGTGCTTTGTGCAGTTACTTCTGGCGCTTCAGACGATGAAGAACTTGGGCTAAAGTCGAAAAGCCAGCATGAGAGATGAAAACGTGTAGAAATAGAAGCTGCAGTCTCTGTTCTCTGAAGATTAGCACTGATGCCTGTGCACTGAGACTGGAGAACCTCTGGACCACCGTTTCTGCTTCTTCCATCTTTAAATCATAGGAGTAGCTGCTCTACAGAAATAATAGCTAAATTATAGCTATTAAAATTTATACATCCTTTTTTTTTTAGCAGTATTGATTTGGTTTGGACTCATTTGTTAATCACTTATTAAATTTAAAATTAGATGGTTTGAGAAATCAGAATTCGAGAATTCCACAGCACTGTGGTAAAGAAAATAAATAATGTATGTATACTGTTACAAAAATCACTGTAAATGCTGAAAATGTTTTATTTATTCAAAGGCAGATTTATTCTGGAACACAAACAGGTGAAGAGCAGGTTGCTTGTATTTGACTCCAAAGGGAAAGGTACAAGTGATCCATTTTCCCAAGTGGACATGAGTGGAAATTCATTTTTGGTGCTTCAAATGTATTCAAAATCTGTGCACACAAATATATAAAAATATCACAGCTTGTGCTAACATTTCCCCCTCATATGGTTCATGACTACTGTGATCGGAGGGGAAAAAGGCTAACGGCACAAGTAAAAACAGTGAATGCGTTAATCTAAATTTCAGTTTTGATACAAAATACTTTGACATTGCCTCAACTACTTTCTTTAGATGAGGAATTCCACAGTTGTAGCAGGGCATTGGTTTAAAACATCAGGACCTTGATTTACTCCAATTTGCATCTGCTAAAGAACTAAACACATAAAGAACAGTGACAAATACACACAAAATGCCACTCAATTCAAGGGCAATCATCCCATTGTCAATGTATGATACAGGCTCTTTATACTGTAACATTATGAATAAACAGATTTGAGGTTTAGATATGTAGATATGCACAATGGTGAAAGGCACGACTGGTTCATTTCTTAGAGATCCCCATGCTATTAAGTGCTTTCCCATGTGTCTGTTTGCAGTCTTGAGACTGGCCACATGACTGTTAGTGTGGCTCAGTACACCAGGTACTTCAACTCTGAGTAGATGAGGGGGCATATAATGGCGCAGGCACGGTAAAGAATTGTTCCACTGTTCACCAAGGCTCTTGGTATCATCAGCCACGACTCTGATTTGAAACTGAAGTAGGTGGCATACAAGGCCACAGCGAAAAAGTGTCCAATCAGCGTCATGGGCTTTGGCGTTAACCTAATAAGAGAACACAATCTTCTGTCAATGTTTCACACATCAAAACTGTGTGTTAAGCGTAAGGAAGTATTTTATATATGTGTTTATATCATCAGTGTATTACTTACACAGACAGCAGACCTACTGGCCCATTGACACATTCTCCACCCAGTTTGAAGTAGTGGAAGCAGGCTCTTCTTAACTGGTGCAGAGAACCTGAAAAAGGAAATCAAAACTTTTTGCTCTTGAATAAATTACCTCCAAAATAGAAGCCACTGCAGTAAGCAAGTTCAACTTATATACTCAACTTATATACTCAAACCAAGTGACTCCAGTTTGAGTTCACTGAGTAAATTTTGCATGCTAAAGTTGATCCCAGTAGTGTATGGAAACACTCAAAATAACAATAATTAATGACATGGACATACTGTCTGTTGCTGCAAATAGCTCGTAAAGAGCTTGAGCCAGCACATTGACGACAAACGAGTGTGATGACTTGCGCTCCCAGTGGAATTTCTTCTTTGCCTGTTGAATAGAACCACAAATTAGTAGTGTTTCTCTTAATTTCATGATTATGTGCACTCACAGGAAGTTTGCATTCCTCTCAAATGTAATAGTCAGGATAACTCTAATAAATAGTATGCCCATCCTTTGATTTTATAACCTCCAAACCTCTTTCATACTGTCTTGTAATGTTCTCTCCTCATTCTCCCTGATATGCCAGATTGTTGGTTAATATTTGCCTACACTATAAGACAGGGGGGCTAAATCTAGAATGAGATGTTCAACAAGCATAGGTTTCCACAAACATTTGGCCATATCTGTTGTATCTGTATCTGTTATAACTGCTGGATGTCATCATCAGCTCTGTAATGTTGCTGTGTTTTGGCGGTACATATTCCTTTCTTCCCTCCACCTAGAGACCATAATGATTCTTGGTCAGGTCAGGAAGGCTTATTCAACCCGAGCACAAAGATTTTGCCTCTGCCACCATTTTGTACTTTTTTTAAAAGATCTTTTTGCCTGATAAATAACCATCATAAACATGATGGTGTGTGCTGTTATAGGTAGTAATAATAATCAACGACAGGGTGGTTTGATGTAACCCAGCGTGAAGCGGAGTTACTGTTACCCCAAAAATGTATTATTTTCCAGTAACATGTCCTGAAGTGTTTTATTCCTCTTATACCACAGCACTTTTGTATTAAAGAATGGCACATCGTACTCTTTACCCGTTGATATGAGGGTGAGTCAAACGAAAACCTTAACTTCAGTGGCTGCACACTCATTAAGCTCTGGAACACGAACTGGAGATTATGTAGAAAACCTTTACACGATATCACTTGCATATAGCAGCTATAAACAGTCCTTCCTTCACGAATCATTATACTTTTCAATAGATTAATTAAATTTCATTTTAAAGTCTGTCATTCGTCTTAATTTTGTTCAATAACAAAAATATAACCTATACTCTGATAAAAGGCGTGGCCTAAAATATTAGTTATGCTCATTGTCATTACACTAAAACATGCTTATGATTAAATTTTTTTGAATTACGTACGGTGTGTAAAAAAATTGTAATGGCCATGGTAGTTTTTTTTTTTTTTATTAAACACACCCTCTTTCTATTCAGTGAGAAACCCGTTACCTGAAGCATGGCATTGTCGTCATACAGATCTGAAATGTTACTGAGCAGCTCTCTCCAGATGCGGACGTCACTGAGCACTACACTCATCCCCCCTCCAGTCAGAGGATGCCTCATGTTGTAGGCGTCTCCCAGAAGCAGGACTCCTGTCAGCGTGTGAGGCAAAGTCACTCCAAATTCATATATTTCTATACAGATCTGCATCAGTTTTTTTTCTGTGATACAGTACTCCAGAAGTGCTTAGAAGCTGTCAGGTTAGGGACAATATTATTAATTATTCATTTGCTCACTGTAAGACCCCATCAGTGCAAATTTGAGTGTTTCCCACTGATATGATGCTTATGATTTGTCTTGTCATTGGCTAAATAATTTGATCATTTGAATTTAATCAGGAAAATAATAAAACATAAGAAATTAAACCTGCATCATAGCTTTTAAATTGTCCCCCTTTATTAAAACTGTGCTTGCTTGAATGAGCCTTCGCATGATTTTAATTTAAAAGTCATAAATAACAGCTTTTGTTTAGCTAAGTCTAAACTACACTATAAAGTTGAACTTTATGTTGCAAATAATAGAGTGCACAGAGTTCTTAAACTGTAAAGCAGTAATAAGCAGTAATAATAAATAGGCTAAACCACTACAAATGGATTCTACATGTCCATGTATTTCAAACAATATTTCTCAATTAAACTTAATAATCTCTTAATCAGTCTTACATGTTTACCTGGTTTGTTGACTGGTGAAGGTGGCAGGAAGCTTGCAGGCATCGTCCTCAGACGGTCATTCTGCAGAGCGAGCATGAAGGGCTCCTGTAAATGCCCTACAGGCAGAAAACAAGATACCATTACTGATGCTGAGAAGAAAAGGAAGGTGATGTGAGTGCATTTAGATTACGGAAATTCTACTACAATCTGTAGTAAAGTAGATAATGTTTTTAGATGAAAGCCTATCCTACTTGGTAGCTGAGGACAAATCTTCTCCACCATATACCCGGACAGGTCTCGGGGCATCTCTCCCCTGATGTCCACCAAAATTCTGGTCTCGTTGGAGGAGATCTGGTAGATCAGGACTGGACTGGGGTTTGCCAGCACCAGCTCTGCGTGATTGGACTTAAACTGAGGACAATCCTGAGAGAGCAGACAGGATCACACACACTACATCACAAGAACATACGTGCAGAATTAGGTGCATATTAAATACATAATTCAATAGATGCATTTAACTAGGTTTAACTAGATTTATAATTTAGGAATTAATTTTTTTATACTAAATTGAACTATTCATGTACCCTGACAGTCTTGTCACAAACAACTGCTACCTTTAGCCTATATTTCTATCAGACACTTCATCTTACCTTCATTAAGCAGCCAACGAAATGTGAGGAGACCTTGACTTTTCCAGACATGAGGCTCTTACGGAACTTGGAGAAACAGCCATCAGCAACTACCGTCAGAGGAGCATGGATCTCCTGCGGAGAAACACCATGTGGGATATTATTAGTGCCAATAGGTGAATGTTTTAAGGAAGCCCTGGTTCCTTGCTCAGTCCTGTATCCTCAATCCTGTGGAGTTTCACATGTTCTCAACATATCTGTGTCAGTTTCCTCCACTTTCTCTCCTAAAAGCATGTTGTTAATTGGCTATGCTGTGCTAAACTGCCCCTACGTGTGAATGAGTGTGTGATTGTGTGGGTGGCCTGCAATGGACTGGCATCTCGTCCACTGGGTGTTGGCTCACACTTAGTGTTCCTGGGATACACTCTGGATCCACCACAACCCTGACCAGGATACAGTCCTTGCTGAAGATGAATGAATAAAATACATCCTGTTGTCCTTGTGAAATTATGTACTTAGGTAATCTTAGTTCTGACTGATTTTTTTTGGCTTATTATGTCTTGCCTCCACATGACTCGAATCTACCAGTATGTGCCTTTTTTAAAAGGCTCTGTTTACTTTCTGGAACAAAAAAATAATGTCTCTTTCTCCATGTTAATCAAAATGTACATGCATCTCATTTACTTCCTTGAAGTCAAAAATACTGATCACATGACAAATAACTTTTTTTTAAGCACAAATGTTTAAAATTAGTTAGGATTCTGAATACGGTTATAACCTGCAGCACTTAATGAAGTGCCTGTGCTCTCTAAAAACAAAAGCTGCTGTCGTTATGCTACAGTGTATATGTTTTCAAGAAATAAACACTAGGATGGTACTTTTGTACCTTTAGTGAGAAGAAAAAGATAATAAAGTGTACCTTTAAACATAATTGGACCTTAAGGACCACAGCTATATCTCTGAAGGTACATGTACTGTGTTTTAAATTGGGAAGCAAACAATGTAGCTAAACAATAACTTTTTTCTGGCTGTGTGTGTGTGTGTGTGTGTGTATACCTTGATGTTCCCAGTGTCCTTCTCACGATACTGAACTCCCGTCACACAGTCATCCTCCTCCAGCAGACTGGTTACTGTGCCCTCCACAAACATCACACTGTACAAATGAAAAAGCTGTCGGATTCATCGCTTTACAGACAACACGCACAGACAGAGGAAACAGCTCCAGGGGTGTCTGGTGTAAACGTACTAGCAGGTGTCTTTCAGTGATAAAAAGACATCAATGTAAGGTTTATTTTTGGCATCCACATCAGATTATATGCTGTTAACAAATGTCTTAAAGTGGATTTTTTTTTTTTTTTTTTTTTTTACTTTTGTAGAACTGAATGCAACAGCACTACAGCTGGTCATAAGAAAAATTCACAGAATTGTATTAAGAAGTGAGGCTTGGCTGATTTCTTTCTAGCCCAGACTGTAGATTCATGCACCCTATAAGTGCAAGTTGTGTCCGGTAATTACACAGAGCGAAATGCCCCCTAGACTTGATTTCCATTTGTTCTAATATCTTCAGCCCTCTTCTCTGACACATGCCGAACATGATCAAGCTTACAGTCTTGGGTGTAATGAATGTGAATGAGGCAGGTTATTTATTCTATGTAAGTTTAGTGTACAAAAGATATCAGACACTCTATAACCCTTGGACAGGGCATCTGCGACTGAGACCAATCCTAACTTTACATTTTTAGCATTAAATAAATGCATATTAGTCTATAGCAACATGATGTGTTAGTCTTAGATATGGATGAAATTAAGATATCGATTAATCTGCTGACAGTTCTACCAGGGAATGATAACCGCATCCCAGCAAATTACACCTAAACCTAACTTACAGATGCTGCTTATGTTACGCTGTATAAATAAATAAGGTATTAGGTTAAATCCTCGGGACCAGGTTTGTCAGTGCCAAAGCACAGCATATGTTTCATTTCCTTTCCTCATGGCTCTTATTCAGCTCAGGAAGAGCTTCCTGGTCATCTTACAGGCTGAATCAGGTGTCTTAGAATACATGAAAACAAAACTAAAGCAGAGCAAGTTCACCTAAGGTCTGGGATTGAAGTCTTTTTTTTTTTTTTTTTTTACACTGTGTTAATCAGAAGCTTACTTTGGTTCTTTGAGAGCAACACGTCGCAGGCCCATAATAAAACGACCGTGGTGGAAGGCTCGGCCGCACTGAACGCCACACTCGTCTTGTGGGTAAGAGATCTCTACCTCTGAGAGACTCTCTATGTCGTGGATTACATACCCACTGACCACATGAGCATCCAGGCCCTCTACGGCACCTACGGAAAGTTGTGTAAATGTGTGAGTAATGAATTAATGTGTGAATCCATTTAGCATCTCATGTTTAGAATATCTTTTTCCATGAGTCATCCATTATAGCTTACCCTCCAGCCCCAGCTCTCTAAGTGCCCGATAGCCACCTGGCTGCAAAAGTTCTCCCACGATTCTGTCCGGCTCGCGCAGATCTCTCTCCACCACTGTAACCTTCCGGCCATCTCGCGCCAACACGGCCGCCATGGCAGAACCCAAAACACCAGCACCCACGATGATGACGTCTGGCTCCGGATCACCGGAGGATCCACACTCTGAGGTACTTTCTGTGTTCAGTGCTTCTTTGGTTCTTACTCGCTTCTTCCTGGAAACTCCCTAATCATGAGTCATGAGTGGAGAGATAAGAGAAGAACAAATGTACCATAAATATCAATACTTTTACCAAGAAACCATAAAGCTTCAAAGTTTTCATCCTTGGCTCCTCAGCAGCCTAATACGAGTTCAATATTTGTGAACATTTCCATAGATGACGAGTTCAGGCTTTCATCATAAAATATAGAAATTGTTTTTGAGATGAAGCAAACTTTTAAAAAGCATGAACTAAAAACTAAAATGTGTCAAAAAATGTGTAGCATGTTTTAATTAATGTTTAATTATCTCTGCTCTATCTAGCATGATGATAACTGACAACACAGACTAGCTGAATGCTAATAGCTAGCTGTCACAAAACAATCTACCTCGATAAATACAAAGTGTACGTATAACAGCAGATAAATTAACTTTTAATATCTTTTAATAACTTTTATTAACTTTAAATATCTGTTAAAGTTTAGATTTGGTAGGAATTTAGATTCAACTAGAAGCTGCTGATGCTTAAAAATGAGCACAAATATATTTTAGAGAATAATAAATTGTAATGATGTGTTGGAAAAAGTAGTGTGTAGAAAGCAGAGATTTTTATTTACAAATGTAGAAAGTAAAGATTAAAAGTATTTGATTGAAGGAAACTCAGGGAAAGTACACATGCTTAAAAAAAGTAAATGAGATATCCCAGGAGCTAAATGTGAAGGGAGTGACTTTAAAGCAAGCTAAGATGAACAGGAGTGGTGCAATTTAACTTCAAAATCCATATTTCATTAAATATTCATTTATGAGGAACAAATTATTGAAGAATGAACGCAAAGTCAAGAGAAATTACCTGTATGACTTCGTAGTTGGTAAATATGGTGTAAAATGTAGTTTAAATATGGTTTAAATGTGGTGTAAACATGGTGTAAATATGGGGTAAACATGGATTAAATATGGTTTAGATATGGTTTAAATATGGTGTAAACATGGCGTAAACATGGTGTAAATGTGGTGTAAACATGGTTTAAATGTGTAAACATGGTGTAAATGTGGTGTAAATATGGGGTAAATACGGTTTACATGTGTAAATATGGTGTAAACATGGATTAAATATGGTTTAGATATGGTTTAAATATGGTGTAAACATGGTTTACATGTGTAAACATGGTGTAAACATGGTTTAGATATTGTTTAAACATGGTGTAAACATGGTGTAAATATGGTGTAAACATGGTGTAAATATGGTTTAGATATGGTGTAAACATGGTTTACATGTGTAAACATGGTGTAAAAGTGGTGTAAACATGGTTTAAATATGGTGTATATGTAAAGCTAACCTAAACAGATCATAAACAGCACAGTAACTTACCTTTCTGTTGGCCCCTGCTGCGTTGTTGCTTTGACAGATGTCTGCCTTGCGGATGAGTGTGCTAGTGAAAGGCAGAAGCGATAAGACTTCGAGCGGTAGGTGGAATATCTGAGGAGTTTTTAGCCCCCGGTACCTGTGGAAGGTGAATACTGCTCCCACTGCGACAAAAAGAGCCAAAACCACAAACACGTCGCATTTTTTATACACATATGTGAAGCTCGCTATACCCAAAAAAGTCCACATGATCTCAAAAGTTTTTAAAAAATAAAAAAAGAGGGAGAATAATAGCTTCGCGTGCAAAAGTTTCAAGAAAAATAAGGCGAGCAATTCTTTCAGTTACAGCCACTTCCAAAAATAAGTCTAAAAATATTAAATTTGTAAATATTAATTCATTATTATACAGCTAAAAAAAACTGAACATGGTAAAAAAGCCATTAAGAGTTTTCAAACTGCTGTATAATGTTAAGTCCAGGTGCAGTCTCGAGACTGAACAGAGGATGCTGAATAATTTATGCTAATGAGGGAGCGCATCGTCTCCTGGTTTGCAGACGCTCGAGTCCCGCCTCCTACATTCGTGTTCAGCCAATCAGGAGCGAGAAAGGGGTGAGCAGAGCTCACGCTATTCTCCCATTGGTCATTCGGACAGCACGGACGGTAGGATGATGTGACGTCACGGCTGTTCAGCTTCTCTGCACAGAGACGCGCTGAAGTTCCACTGGTGTATAAAATCACACCGAGATATTAAACATGTAAAAGTCCATCATAGGCGTGTTTTTGCTTTACTTCCGGATCTATTTCTCAACAGTAACATATGATAATGTATGGGCTGTTCTTGTCTAAGCTTCCTTGCCATGAATGAAACAAAATACTCCAAAAGATGATAGTTCTGAAATCCTCACAAGGAGCTTACTATTTACATGTTAATAAATAAATAAATAAATAAATAAATAGATAGATAGATAGATAGATAGTTTATATTCAGGGGTTCTCAAACTTTTTGTAAACAGGGAACCTTTTAACTGTAACAAATTCACAGCCCCCCTGAGTACAGATTTATTTTATTAACATAATCCTTTTATGAACTATTCATTTTCGGCTTATTATTTAGATGTGTAAAATATTCTGGGTATTTATTAGAGCCATATGGCTTTCTATTCCTGAATTTTCCACTTATAGAAAACAGTAGGTCCAAGTGGATATTGTTTATAAGACTACTTGTTTTTGAGTTATTGCAGTTTGGATTAAATGCATACAAACAGTCAAACAGGCTAATAACTATAAGAAGACAATAAAAACTTAAATAACTTTGATAATGGCAGGTTGTGATTTACACCACTGTAACAATAAAAAGAAATTACACACCACCTTACTATGCTTTATGGACCCCACCAGTTTATTAGATTAGATCAGATTCAACTATTGTGCAGAGTACAAGTAGAGAGCCAACAAAACACATATCCCAGCTTGCTAGGAAGCTGTGGTCAGAGTGCAGGGTCAGCCATGATACGGCACCGCTGGAGCAGATGTGGTTAAGGGCCTTGCTCAAGTGAACAACAGCAGCAGCTTGACAGTGCTGGGGCTTGAGCCCCTGACCTTCCGATCAGTAACCCAGAGCCTTAACCGTTCAGCGCCATATTCTAAGAAAAGCACAGCGTACCCTTTTGTCAAAACTGACCAAAACCATGACGCTTGGGAATCTGGGACACATATTGTTATTGGTTAAGGCCTTTAGTTTTATCCCCAATGACACATTTATAATGTTACTTGTAGCATACTTATTCATGGCATAAGTAAATCAAATTTCAATAACAAGACTTCAAATCTTCTTCAAATTCATAATCAGTATATTCTAATATTATAAGGACACACTGGGCATAATACAAATCGCTACATAATATGTTGCACTAAATAATATTCGAAGTCATTTCTTACAGCAATAACAGAGTTTAGAAAATCTTCAATATTTTCCAAATTCATAACACAGGATTAAAAAAAAAATCATATGAACACAGTACACCAAATAAACATCTCTGCATACTAAGTAGTAGGTCTAAGTAACAGTCTATATTTCCCAGTCTATCTCCTTAAGATGTTTCATAAAAACACCATTTAATGCACATAAAATCAGCCAAAATTAGTTGTGGTGGTTTCATGTGTCCATTATTTCCCCTCACCTTTCTTCACTCACATTTTAATGCCTGTATGCTCTCTTGCTGCCTCCCAGCATCTCTGCCTGTCTCCTGTATTGTGTTGTCTATAGGCTGGTCTATAGGTAGTTGTTTTAGTGAAATCATTAGTGATAACATGATTATCATCACACTATACTGGCATCTATTTAAGGCATTGTTATTCAAGTAGTGATATTAATAACATTACTCAATAAATCATTATTGGATTTCAAGAAATCTATTTATGGCAAGAATGAAGGCCAGCGCTCTGGAAATTGTGAATATGTGAATTACAGTACATCATGTATTCTGAATGAAATGTCTTTACTGATTGAGTCACGTAAACTCAGTTTTCCTATTATCAGATTACTTAACTAAAGTAACTGAAGGGATAAATGTAAATTTTATATCTGGATTTCTGTAAAGCTGCTTTGTGACAATGTCCATTGTTAAAAGCTCTACACAAATTTAAATTGAATTGAATTGCATTAACTACATGTAAACATATTGGTGGATTTTTATTTATTTTTTTGCAGTTAACATATTAGCTTGTACAAGTAAATATACTTGTTAAGGTTTTTCTGCATTCATAGACCTGAATTTATTAATTCATTACTTCATCTCACTGAAAATTACTGCATTCTCACAAGTAATGATTAAAGACCGCTTCATATTGTTCCTGTTTCCCTGATGTCACTTTAGGCTCTCCGTTTTGCTTGATGAACTCCTGTGAATAAACATATACATTAATGCAAGAACTCATGATATCTGATGGGACACACAGCTTACTTGGATGAAAAAGTGAAAAACCTCGAGGTCCTCCAGTGAGCAACTGCACTCTTCCACCTTCTGTCCAATTCCAAGGCTGAAGCTCATGTAGCGTTCCTACATGGCACAAATCACATAAAGGATATAGGTCCTACATTCTCAGGAGAATTCCGATTGCTGATCTAGGATCAGTTTTTGGCCTTTATCTTACAATAAATAAGGATACTCCTATTCAAAGACACTTCATAACCATGAAACCAGGTTCTGGCTACCTGGGACAGTTGATATTCAGTCTCAAATGTCTAATAGTAATAAAATAAACACCATTTATAGCAGTGACTGATTACCCGCAGCATATTTTGCATAACTCCTTCCTCAATCATCTTGGCTGCGTTTCTGAGGCCTCGAGCGAAAGCATCCATGGCACCAATGTGAGCCATGAACAAATCCTCCAGATCAGTCGATTCCCTCCGGACCTTGGCATCGAAATTTAAACCTCCAGGCTGCAGGCCGCCCTGCTCAATAACAGCCTGAGGAATTTAATGGTCATAAATATGAGCTCACAGGTTTGAACATGAAAATCTATTCATAGTTTAAACAGACGTGTTAAGTCACCTTCATCACCAAGGTCGTATTTTTGATGTCCATGGGGAACTGATCCGTGTCCCAGCCCAAGTCAGGAGAGCCTGTGTTGGCGTCCACAGACCCCAGCATGCCAAACCTACAGCCCCCAGCCACACACACACACACAGAGTGGTGTAAACCAGCATGCTGCATCAAAACCTTTAACAAATGGCACTGAATTATCAAGAGCACCATACACGGAGGCCATGATGATGTCGTGTTCGTAAGAATGTCCAGCCAGGGTTGTGTGATTGGGCTCGATATTCAGTTTAAAGTCTTTGTCCAGTCCAAAGTGCTTAAGAAACCCAATAACACTCATTGCATCTGTCAAAATGGCAAAAGGAACCAGTACATGTTGCTTGAAGCTGGTCACATGTCAAAAGCATGTAATATTCACAAACAGTATTTTATTAATATATTTAATTAGCTTTAACGTTAAAGTCTACTTACTGCTCTGAAATGCTTACCATAGTCGTACTGGTGCTTACATGGTTCTTTCGGCTTGGGCTCAATGAGAAATTGGCATTTTAAGCCGATCTTCTCTTTATAGGCTACAATTAAAACTGATGTTAGTTATTCTTTGGTGACAAAACATGCAACAGCAATTCAAAGGAATCTGATGCTACTTCATACCCACGGCCATTTTGAAAAAGGTGGCCATGTGCTTGAGTTCAGCCGCCACGTCTGTGTTGAGTGACGAGAGGAAGCCTTCACGACCTCCCCAAAACACTGCGGAGAGAAGAGGAGACAAGAGGTCATGGTTAACACAGATATCTACAATCACAACAAATCACAGGATCATTACACGATGAGTGTCTATAACATTCAAGCACTAAGTCGCCCCAGCATATTATTCGGTGATTTGTCATAAAACATATTATGCTGTAACTACACTGAACCTAGTTGAAAAGTATGTAGTTATGAGATTGAGGAATGACTCTGGGGCCTCTGATGGGTCCTAGGATTTTACAGGGTTATGTATAAAATGAAAGTTGGTCTCACCAAAGTTCTCAGCCTGCAGTTTCTTGGCGATCTCTAGACCTTTCTTCACCTGAGCTCCAGCAAAGGCAAATACATGGCAGTCTGGGTTACTTGCAGCTCCGTTCATATATCTACATGTGTACAAGGTGCATGTTTCAATCATGTTTCTCTAAAACTGAGTAAGCCCCTCAAACCACTGTATGTGTTACATGGCTGTAGATTTTTAATATTAGGTTCCTAATTGCTTTGCTGTTAATGTGACTGACCTGGGATGAGCAAACAGGTTGCAGGTTACCCACAGCACCTTCACTCCAGTCTGCTTCTGCAGCTCCAGTGCCAGGTCTGTTATCTCATCCAGGTTCCTATTGGACTCCTCCAGAGTGCGCCCCTCAGGGGCCATGTCCCTGACACAACCAGATTATGATAATAACTCAATAAATATTCCTTAATAACTTTAATAATTCCTTAATAATCTTAGTAACAGTCTTTATACACTTGTATGGTGCAAATCCAATACATACCTGTCATGAAACGTGTAGTACTTCACCTACAAAGAAAACAGTGAGCTTTTTAATCACAGGAATTCAGCTGATTATGTTGTATATTGTTCAGCGTATGATATATTAATATGTTCTATATGGGAGGTAAGGTGGTTGCTGCTTCACAGCTCCAGTGTCCCTGGTTCGATCCCAATCTCTGGCTATGTTCTCCCCGTGTCAGTGTGGGTTTCCTCCAGGTTCTGTGGTTTCCTTCCATGTCCCAAACAACGTGTTGGTAGGTAGATTGGTAACTCTAAATTAACCCAAGACGTGAATGAGTGTGTGAATCCAATCCACCTGCAGTCATGTTTTTGGGAGGTGGGAGGAAACCAGAGAACCCAGAGGAAACCAACATGAACATGGGGAGAACATGAAACATGCACAGGCAGTAACTCAAACGCAGGATCAAATCAAGGACCATAGAGCTGTAAGTAAGGCACCAAGTCTTGGTGATGGACTGACTTTTGGACCTTGCTGTATACTGGAGTGTAATATAAAGGACAGACTGAACATGCTTTGGAGATAGAGAGAGAAACTTGATTATTTCTGTACACCAAGTTTGGTGAAGAACTCGAATGCAGCACTGAGTCTTTTCTTCGCTATCTCCATGTCGTTGTCTCCTTCATTCCAAGGCCTGCACAGGGTTGGAGATCCAAATGGGTCGGCACCTGACAGAGAGGTGAGAAATTTGTCTGAGCAGTTGTGGTTTGGAATTTGATGAGCTTTTTGAAAGCTGGGGGCTTTGGGCACATGTGTGTATGTGACTATACAACTCTTCTGCTCAGCTTAACATTCTTTTTTTTTTTTTTTTCTTTTCCAATGTTTAGGACTGGAAATGCATTCCATAGATTTATCATAGATCTACCAGTGCCTGCTTCAAAACAGTCATCTTTAGGAAAGGTCAGAAAAGTCCAAAACAGATCCGGCTCTAGCCCCCGCCCGATTAGTGGCATGTCTGTGAAGCCGCGCAGCTGTGTTATGCATCTTGGGTGTGTTAATGGAGCTTGATTGCTTGCTCATTAAAAACGCTTTGGCCTCTTAACTGATGAACGTCTATTGAAGGAGATGCAGGCTATAATAATCCCAGCACGCTGAAAGGCTCTGTGTGTGCCAATGTGGCTGTCTCACCAGTTCCACAGAACGAGTGCCAGTAACACACAGAGAATCGGAGCCAATCCTCCATCGTCCTGCCCAGCAAAATCTGCAAATAAAAAAAGGTTTTAAATATAATTTGTGTTGGAGAATAGCAGATCTGTCCGTGGCCTGCTGCATAGTTCCCTCTCTATATGGTTTTATTTATGGGGATACCATTACATAAGGACTGAAAGGGTGGTAACTGTTACTCCGCTTCACATCGGGCTGTATCACACCACCCTGCTACTGATTATTTTCCCACATCAGCATAACCTTAGGGTTTTATTCCTTTTATACCACAGCAATTTGCCAATGATAACAATTTTTGATTTAGTAATGAAGAACATGTACTTTTCTATACGTTTATAGTTACATTTAATGTTGTTAAACACCCAAGAGACATCCTCAGCTTCTCTTTTTTTTTATCTCACTTGATGTGAATAAGAAAAACACACACACACACACACACACACACACACACACACACACACAGCTTGTCATGTCATCAAGAAACCAGGAAGCACAAAGTCCTCTTTCCAGGAAAACTTACTCACTGTTACAAAGCACTGACACTGGAGTCTCCTTCCATAAATGTTAAATAAACTGCTTACAGAAAACTTCACCCTATCAACAATTATACATTGTTAAATAAAAGCATGCCTTTAATGCATTTAATATTAGCCTTAGTTTGTGGTGCATCGGGCATACGTATTCATGTGAAAGAGTTGTCACTATAGAAACGATAACGTATTAGAACAAACAGATTAGTATAAACCTGTGATTTGAATTACGACCAAACTGTGTCACATCTGCTGTAGCAAAGCAGCTTATAGAAAATTAATCAACATCTTGTGACCAGTCAGATTAGCAAAAATAATTACAGAAGCTCTCCATATGGTAGCCAGTCATATGTAATGCTTGTGTAGCTTTTAGATTTTGGGCCAAATGTAAGTTCTTGTCCATACTATATCTGAGATATACTCTCATCAAGGTAGCTGAGTTCATTGTTGTCATTACACAGTGATACATAGACTTGGTGGGAGCACGGTGGCTTAATGATTAGCCTCGCACCTCCGAGGTTGGGGGTTCGATTTCCGCCTCCGCCCTGTGTGCACAGAGTTTGCATGTTCTCCCGGTGCTTCAGGGGTTTCCTCTGTTAAACTGTTATTATTTTGTTTAAAGATCTTATTTTTTCATTTAGTACTGCCCTACAGAAGCTACATAAGATATTCACATGTTTCCCAGAAGACAAAATGATAACAATTTATAACAATGATTGTACTGTTCATGAAGCTAACAGCCAGCTTAAACTAATCTCTCCATTAATTTCCAAAGGAAGAGGCAGGTCTTGTCATTTGCGAAGTTTTAATGTAGAGAAAAGTAAAACTGGAACAAATACAAATAAGGTGGGGTAAGTACAAATGATAAGTATTTAAACTGTACAAATAATAAGGTAAGTATTTAAACTGTATCT
>CM040996.1:5070014-5095608 GCA_022985145.1 Pangasius djambal | reverse complement strand
TCAACCTTTAACTAAACTGTTGATCTTCTTACAGGTTGATAGAAATAAATACTTACTGGCGATGCCACATCAAAATGAAAGGACAAAGATTAACGGAGCTCATCGTCACGCATTCTACACTGTGACCTAGCAACAAAAAACTTCAATCAGAACGTCAAATTAAAAGTTCCTATACAAACACATCGCTCGCGGCATCACAATGATAACAATTTAGATCATCCTGTTCAAAAGTTTACACCCCCTGGCTCTTAAAGTATCGTGTTGCCTTCTTGAGCATCAGTGTGAAAAGGCTGATCTCAATATCATATTGTTGCTGTTGGAAAGGGGTCAAATATGCAGAAGATGCTGAAAAAGCAAAGAATGTGCAGGAGCTGGAGGATTTTTCTGAAGAACAGTGGTCGGTTTAACCAACTCAGGGACTCACAAAACATAAAAACAGTACTAAATAAAACACAAAATGCAATTTTTTATGATCCCTCTTATTTTTCTTTTAATTATTAACATTTTGCATATTCTGCAAGGCGTATGTAAACCTTATGACCCCCACTGTATCTACAGTCTATACACACTGTGTAATTTAATGTCTAGAGTTTGTTGAAGCTCAGTTCACTCACCTCTGATGCATTATAATGTTTGAAACACAGCACATCTCTTGCACCGGCATCAGGAAGATAAGAAATCTTGGAAATACCTTTTAAAATGATAAATAATCGATGTTAGGAACACGATTGAGTAGATTATGCATTTGATTAGGTTATAATCTGTTATGTGAGCCACTGCAGAGTTACAGAGGCTGCAAAACACGTGATCTCTTCCTCATTCAGCTCCACTGAGTACAGGCCCACTGAGCAGTACTTCACCACTTCACTCGGATTTCATGCACTTTTATCCTTATATAGACAGTTTTTCCAGCGTGAATTATGACTAGTGTAGTTAAGCACTGTAAAAGTTAGACTGAATTATATTTACCTGGGAAAAATTCAGGGTTTGTCGACATGACAAGTTTCAAAAGTTGCGTCGTGTCCCTTCTGTTTCGGAGCTGCAAAAAAACGCCCCCTGCAATCTCAGCAGTGGCCAGCAGGTGTCGCCGATGACACGCAGATCAGACAAAGCCTTCGCTCATCACTGATCATTAATGCAGTCTCTCAAACGCGTCATTTACAAGTGCAGGTTTTTGTCTATTAAACCTCTATTTAGTATATTTTGCAAAGACTTGAAATGTTATTTGGATACCATCTCTACTTCCAGCAATGTCAAAGCTTTAAAATCTTTTATGTTGTGTACTACATATAATATTTATGCTCTTTTATAAGTTTTTTTTCCCTACATTTTATTTAATTTATCATCATTTTTTATTATTACTTTTTTATCTCCAAGTTAATTTATTTTAAATTTTATATTACCCCTGGCTGAATGTTTAGTTTTTGTTTGTTGTCCTGGTTCTTTTTGTATTGTTTATATTTCCACTGTTGTTGTCAGATTTTGTTTTGAGCTGTTATCCTGTTACTTTTTTGTACATTCAATAAAAATAAAAAAAAAGCATGATTTCCAGCCTTAAGGTTTCCACATTCACAAGGTTTATAGGATTTGCCTCTTAGAACAAACGTTCTGTAGCCAGGGACTCCTTAACTGGAAGATAAATTTAACACATGCACTCACCGTCCACTTTAATAGGAACACCTGTACACCTGCTCATTTATGCATTCATCTGATCAGCCAATCACGTGGCAGCAGAGCAATGCATAAAATCATGCAGATACAGGTCAAAGCTTCAGTTAATGATCTCTGTGACTTTAACCATAGCTCACCCAAACTGGACAGTTGAAGATTAGAAAATATCACCTGGTCTTTTTCCAGTCTTCACCTGTCTAGTTTCAGTGAGTCTGTGCCCATATTAGCCTCAGATTCTTGTTCTGCTGTTATAGTGCATTCACCACAAGGTTCGATGTTTTGTGCATGCTGAGATGCTTTTCTGCTCACCACAGTTGCAAAGAGTGATTATTGTATTTGAGTTACTATATCCTTCCTGGCAGCTCGAAACAATCTGGCCATTTTTCTCTGACCTCTCTTAGCAACAAGGTGTTTCCACACACAGAACTGTCACTCACTCAATGTTTTTCATTTTTTGCACCATTCTGTGTAAACCCTAGAGAGTGCTGTGTGTGAAAATCCCAGAAGATCAGTACTTTCTGAAATACTCAAATCAGCTCATCTGTCACCAACAACCATGCCACAGTTAAAGTCACAGAGATCACCATTTTCCCCGTCCTGATGTTTGATGTGAACAATTTAGAACAGCCACATACTGTCATGTTTTTGAAACCAGAGAACCCAGAGGAAGCCCATGCAGTAACCTGAGCTCATTATCTAACAACTAGTAAAAATAATATTTAAAAAAATACAGACTATTAATGATAAAATTCAGCAGCTTTGTATCAGAAAACTGTACATCAGCAATCAGTGTTCAAATACAATTGAAGTACCTCATATTCATTTTATTGTTATGGTGTAATACAAAATATCCAATGCCAAAAAGTTAACAGAAAATGTAAAAACACAGGACAGCATCCACATTCATACACACATTATATACACACATTACAGTAGGTGAAACAGACACCCAGCAGAACTTGTGGTCTGGAACCCAAAGGGAAATCAATCAAATCTATAGAACTTACTTTATGTAGCATATATATACTGGTTACAGTTAAAGCCCTGTCAACATTTTCCTTAAACACAATATAAAACACAAATTCCATGGCAAGACATGAACAGATGTTTTGCATGGATTGAAAACAGGCCATGGATGTGTGTTCCTTTCTTGTTGTTGAATATTTTTGCATAATACAATGGAAGGCGAAAGAAAAACCACCAAACACCAGGCACTGGAGAAATGAGGCACTTTAGCGCCTGGCTGAACGACACCGGTTTTTGGCATGTGAGAGCGCTACAGTACTGCAGATGGAGGACTGCAGGAAATACAGTACTGTATACAAGAGCGGTGGTGTAGAGAAGACATTACACTGCCAAATCTGTTGCCTTTGTCTCTTTTGTTGGCTTTTTCTTCTTTTTCTTCTCGGTCCTCTTGTGCCAGGGCTTGCACACGCAGCACAGGATGAACGGAGAGGCTAAGAGCAGCAGAGGAGATGTCACCACCACGATGATGCTCACGCCCACCAGGATGCCCGCCACCTACAAACACCAGAATTTAGATCTATTCAAGGGCTAAGCTTTAAATACAGCCCAAGTTTAACGTGTTCATACATAACCTATTCATAACCTATTCACAAATACATACACCATGTTAGTTCATTTTAAGGTTGCAGTTTGCAAAATTTAAAAATGTTTCTAGAACTGTAATAATCCTATCATTATTTAAATACATAGTGAAAAACTGATTCTATATACTGACATACTTATTGTTCATTTATTTCGGGCTTTTCTTTACACTTTCCAGCCCAGAAATTATCTCTGTCTCAGCTCTGCTCCATTTCCTTGTCAATTTATTAAATCAGCTTCAGCCAATCTAACGAAATGGGATGTGTTTAAATTAGTAGATGTTATTAAATGCCAATATTAAATATTTGCCAATCATGATTCACTGCCTAAGTGAATCCAAGTGCCTAATCTGTCATGTGAAAATAATGACAGAAGACAGACTAGTATCAAAAAAAACAAAATGTGTATTCTCTTATAGTTACCTAAATGTCTGTTAACTACTACTGAAACTGAACTATGTACAGTGGTTTCAGTTTTAGGTTTTTACCAGATTTTTATGAGCCGAGGGAGCAAAATTGACCATGCTCCCTGGCTGGGACAGATGGCATACTCTCTCCCACATCAATCACAGTGTCACTAGCCAATCGTGGGTGTCTATGAGCTAATGTATGTGGAAGAGGGCAGATAGTGTTTTCCTCCAAGTACGTTCCATTGCTCTGCAGCATGAACGGCAGTTCGAAAAGATTTGGCTGGCTTCACATGTCTTGGAGGAAGCACACGTTAGTCTTCATGCTCCCCAGTTGGTTGCTGTCGTATGTTAGGGGAGAGCTGGCCTAATGGGCTGAGTCTAAACCTGTTCCCGCACGACCTCATGGAGGTCCATGAAGACATGTTTTTCCAAGGTTCATGTGGAAGAGCTCACATGGCCTGCACAGAGCCTTGACCTCAACCCCAGACCTCCTCTTACTTAAGATCACTTACTTATACCCAAGTAATTGTTTTATACCTTTTAAGCCTTCGTTGCTTATGGTTATGTGTATTACTTTCCACTCCACTGCAGTACTGTTTCATTGTTAGCTCGACTAATTGTGTATCACTCCTGAGTACCAGCACTTACTCCAGCCCTCATGTTTACTTGTGGAAGTCTCTGTTCTTCCTAATGTCTCACTCTTGTTTATAGTCAGTAGGTAGAAACTTTTATCACTGACACCTCTAGGAATGTCCTAATAACACTTTTTCAAAAATACAAATATCTGAGCTCTCAGTATCAGCTAATACTTAATACCGATCAGATACTGATACACTTTTCACAGTCTTGCAGGGCCAGACACGATCTCTAACGAGAATACACGTCTTTCAGAAACCCGGTAGTGAATTGAGTTGAGAACAAGCACAGACATTGCTATGTCCATAGGATTGCTCTCTAAAGCCTGGCCTATGGTGCTGGATGCTTGCTGTAGGTTGGAGTTTGGAGCTTGTTTTGAGTTTGTTCTCCACTACACTCCCACCAAGCCTTAAGTCAAACTTTCTTAGTTTCGTTACTCTCATTTTTTGATTTATTAATGAATTACATGCTTTTACCCTTTTATACAATTAATTATACAATACAATTCATGTTATGGAGCCCTAGATCCCTAATCTGCTCCTTTAACAGCTCGATCCCAGGCTTGTTGCTACCAAAAACATGTACTGTAAATGTAAATAGAACTGGTGAAGCTCACCAACAGACCACTATGTGTAGTTATTCATTTGTAGAAACAGAAATTTCCGACGTACCTGTGTCCTGTTCCACATGACAGAAGCTCTGGAATGTCCTAACTTATTACGGCAGGGACCTTTATCATAGTGTCTCAGGAAAATGTCCCCCTGCAAAGCACAAGCAGGTTCATGATGTGAACTGCTGCAGTTTTTTTTTTTTTTTTTACATATTAAAAACCCCTGGGTCAAATAGAAGAGGAGTGCTTACATCTAGATTCTGCAAGCAGTACCAGCAGAAAGTGTGTTTGCAGCTCTTGCACAACATTTGGGCGCAGCCCTGGTTGCGCTCGATGTACACTCCACACTTGGGACACTGTTTGATGACCGGGTCTGGGTCCGCACTGGCCTGAGCACTGCACAGAGCAGACACACACCTTTATCCACATTTTGACTAAAACGTACCTGAAATATGATGAGACGTTTGTCTATTTGGGGTTTAAAAATGGAATAAAATGAATAAGTGAATAAATAATACATTTAAATCACAAAATAATTATTTAACATTAATCTAACCCAAATGATGTAATTATCATACATAAATAAAAACATTTAAAGGAGCAGTTTGTAATTTACAGCGCTCTGTGCGGTATGCAAGATGAACTGCAATTGAAACAAAAAGACTGACCCACCCAACCTGATCTGTTGAAACTACATGGCTAGTGAACTGCCTTTAAAGAAAAAGAGGCAGAGCTGGGCAGCACAGTTCTGGCTGTGGGTGGAGCTAATTTCAGGGCCAGAAAAATGTAAAGAGAACCTTGAAAATGAAGAAACTAGCCAGATTCACTACATATCAATGTTACAAACTGCAGTGTTTCTAAGCTATCTTTAAAATCATATAACTATAATAGGTCTACAATCCCTTTTAACCATTACAAACTGCACTTACATTTGCAATTGGAAGGATATTCACGATAAGTAAGTAAATATACAGTATATACAATTAAAGTAATATTAAAAGAAATTATAGAACATGATCATAAAAACATAACTGTACTAAAATAAGACAATATTTATGATGTGATGCTTTTGGAAACCTGGGAATCCATCACTTAATTATAATGCACAGAATTCCACTATCTTCTGTAGATTAATCCAAATATAGAGTCAGCAACGTGCCAAATGACAAGATGCATTTGAATAAAAAGGCTATTCATTCTTTAATAAAGCACACTGGCAGCACTAACCTGTCATTGGCAGGCAGCACTACTAGAGGCTGGTGCAGTTGGCAGCTGTGCCCATCCTCCCATAATTCTTTGCAGGCGCAGCAAAAGACACCGTGGCATGTTGGGCAGGGAACTGGCACCGGTTTACCCTTAGTACCAGGGTCCACACTGCATACGGCCTGACATTCCAGTACTGGGCACCAGGCCTTACATGGGTCCAACTGAACACCTGAGAGAGGGAGACAGAAAGCGTCCGTAAAACATTTAAACATATCTCTGTTCAGTACACTTGTGCACTGAGACCTCCTCGGTAGGAATGTAACCAAATATGAATAAATTATTCAGATTGAACAGATACTGCGTTCTAAACAAATACAAATACAGATATGAATAGTATGCACAGTATTCATTTATACACATATATTTATTTATTCCAGAAAGGTTCACAGGGCATCTGGCTGAGACCAAAGATGTGCATTGGAACAGGAATCTCAAAATATGCAAGAAAAATGTCAAAGAAATGGGATATTTTTACATTCAGACACTTAAATATTCATACACATGCGAGTATGTGCTGCGTATATATCTGCATATCTCTTCTGGGGTCTCCAGAAAATAATCATTTAATTCATTTTAAAGATATTAACTTGTACGTTCATTGTACATGTTTTTCATTTTTAAACATTCTCTATCACATTTTGACTCGCAGCAGCACGGCATGCTATCTTTGTAGTACATTCTGATAGTGATTTTCTCTTTAGCTTTTATTTACCCATTAATTAGCTAAATTTCTGTTCTGTTTTGAGTATTAAGAATTAAATATTTGAAAAACCATGTTGCATTGTGGAATATAGTACACTTCACTAAAATAGCATGCACAGGCATCATGTTTGGAAATCCAGCCCATCTAGTACATCATCGAGATATCTCTGGAAACATTCATGTTGTTCACATGCTGCTTTTGCATATGTACGTGTATAGTATGTCATTTTGAAAGCAGTCTATGTTTCAAAAAAAAGTCACAGAGCTAAGCATCTTTGTGAGAGGGGCTCATTTCAGGGCCAGAAATTTTTAAAACAGAAAACAGAACCCTGAAATGGAAAAAATAGCCATATCAATTGTATAGGGTGAAGTCTAGCATCTTAGGGTCAATGCATATTTTATACTTTTATAGACCATGATGTATCTGAGCCAGATAAAATGAATCCAAATAATTCTACTTCTAGGAGTTTGTGTATTAAGAAAAAGCTCAATATATTGAGCTTCTGAAGTTCTGTAAATAAAAGCTTGTGTTTTGCCATTTGTATTTTTCTCCTATGATACTGGACTTAGGGGACACCCGAAAGCAGCATTATGAATCAATTTTTATTGTTATTATTATCTGATCATCTTTTTTACTTATAATACTTTTAAACATCACAAACTGCAGCTTTAAAGGAAAAGTTCTACCAAAAATGTACACTATGCTAAAAGCAAGCAAAATACATCAAATATTTTCCAAACACTAACTGACGATGCTATCTTTAATTCACAGTTTGTCACTTCAGCATGGTTGAAGCTACACCTCTCCTGTGTTTGTGTCAGACACTTTCTGGATGTTCCAACACTGGACATAATAAGCAATAGCTGTCCTTTCCAGGCTTTGCAGCTGATTCGAGTCTGCTTTCTGTCTCAACAAAGATCCAGCATGTTTACAGAGCCAGCGGTTCAGGGAAATACCTCAGCTTTGCCACTGCAAATAAGCTCATTGTCCTGTGCTCTCTGTGGTATTTTGCTAATTACATAATGCTCAGTATGACGTGTGAGCTGGCATACAAACTGCGACCACAGACACGGTCCGCCCAAATGGCTTCGCTTGTACAGAGAAGCTTGGTGTGTAGGATAGTCAGTGGCGTGGTAATGTTTTTAGACAGAGCACTGTTTAACATGTCAGTGCTAAAAGATTCAGTACAGAGAACATTATAATGTTGTGCACTTAATTTGTCCTGTTTATTTACCTATACTGTCTGCACACGTCATTCTCCTGAAACAGTGGATATTACACTGTGATCCTGAACAAACTGTACAATATTTTGTCCAACAGAGGTGGTAAATAATGAATTAATGAATAATAATTCTTCCATTAATTAATTCATTCATTCATGTTCACATGAATCCGGCTCTTATTCTAGGAACACTGGGCATGAATACACCCTGGATGACTTCAGACCTGTAGAACTGACAGCACATCTGATAAAGACCCTGAAAAGGCTAATCACATCTTTAGCTGAAAGCAAGAAAAATGAATGAGCTGATGGTGGACTGACCTGACCATACAGGGTGAGTACACCTGGTTATCTTGCACATATATCTATAGTTTTAATATATATACATACATTTATATATGCACCAATCAGCCATAACATTAAAACCACCTGCCTAATGTTGTGTAGGTCCTCCTTGTGCAACCAAAACAGTTCTGAGACATGGACTTGAACTGAAGGTGTGCTGTGGTATCTGGCACCAAGACGTTAGCAGCAGATCCTTTAAGTCCTGTAAGCTGCAAGGTGAGGTCTCCATGAATCAGACTTGTTTGGCCAGCACATCCCACAGATGCTCAATTAGATTGAGCTCTGGGGAATTTGGAGGCCAAGTCAACATCTTGAACTCTTTGTCATGAACCTTTGTCAGCATGGGCACTCTGACCGGCCTGTGGCTACACAGCCCCATACACAGCAAGCTGCGATGCACTGTGTGTTCTGTCACCTCTCTATCACACATAGCATTAACTTTTTCAGCAATTTGTGCTACAGTAGCTCTTCTGTGGGATCGGAACAGACAGGCTAGCCTTCGCTCTCCATGCACATCAGTGAGCCTTGGGCGCCCATGACCCTGTTGCCAGGTCACCGATTGTCCTTCTTTGGACCACTTTTGGTAGGTACTAACCACTGCAATACAGGAACACCCCACAAGACCTGCCGGTTTTGGAGATGCCCTGACCCAGTCGTCTAGCCATCACAATTTGGCCCTTGTCAAAGTTGCTTAGATCCTTATGCTTGCCCATTTTTCCTGCTTCCAACACACTGTTCACTTGCTGCCTAATATATCCCACCCATTGACAGGTGCCATTGTAACAAGACAATCAACGTTATTCACTTCACCTGTCAGTGATTTTAACGTCACAGCTGATCGGTGTATATCTTTACAGTTTTTCTACATTTTACTACATTTGTATAGTTGTTCACTATTTAATTTATGCTTTAACTCCCTTCTGCAGCTGTATTGTCTTTTATCTCATCCTATTTCGTCTATTCCCTCCTGTCTGCTGCTTTAACATTGGAATTTCCCACCTGGGATTAATAAAGTGTTATCTTATCTGCACTATGCAACGCACTCATTCACACCCAAGGGCAATTTTAGCTTAACCAATCTACCTACGCCAGTAGGTGAACTGGCTACTCCAATTTGCTTGTAGGTGTGAATGTGTGTGCATTGTGCCCCGTGATGTCCCATCCTGTGTGAATTCTCACAGCCGGTGTTCCCAGGATAGGCTCTGGATCCACTTGGACCCTGACCAGGAACAAGTGGTTACTGAAGATGAATAAATCAATAATTAACTTGACTCCTAACAGACTCCATTACTTCATGCATTGCTCTGCTGCCACATGATTGACTGATTGGATAGTTGCATGAATGATCAGGTCTAGAGGTGTTCCTAATAAAGTGGCTGGTGAGTGTAAGTAAATATTAAATTTCTACAATTCTGGATGGCTCAGATTTAAAAATTGTTCTGTAATATTATAGACTTAAAATATTAGTGAATATCTTTACATATTGCAAGCACTTTCAGTAAGGTTTTTACTCCATTTTCCTTTTCCTTTTAAAGAGATTTTTAGCAAAAGTATACATTTATTTAAATTTGCATGCCATTTGAAAGGAACAAAACCATTTAAAAATCTTGAAGTTTTATAACTTTAAAATATAATTGCATGAAAGTATAAAGGTTGATAATGACATGATATCTTGATATAGTCCAAATGGAGCACCAGCTGGCTAAGTGTGGAAAGTCTGTAGCCTTGTGGGATTTCCTTATGTAAGATACAACAGGTGGATGGATTCAAGGGCTCTGTTACATTAGCCTACTTATCATGTGCCTGGTGGCTTGTTGGCTTGATTCCTTTTCCTCCTCCCTACAAAACACACACTCAGCCACTGCCAAATAGAACTGAGCAGGAAGGAGAAACTGAAAGAAGAGTTTTGCCCTTGACTACAGTACAATTTTTGTAAGTACCGCAGGCTCTGTGCAGATTCTGTGACCTGCTGTGTAATAAACAAGACCCAGTACATGCACACACGCACACACACATACATACCTCTTTCAAATTTGAGCCGCTGGTAGAACTTCACTTGTTCACCAGAGGCAAAAGCGGCAATCTGTGTGCACAAGGAAATTAAGAAGATAACTATATGGTAACTATAGCAGCATAATTCTGCAGCTGAAAAACAAACAAAGCTTAACGAAAGAAAACACGACGTCCTGAGGTGTGTGTCGCTGTGTAGCTTTGAATATTGCAAAAGAATAACATATGACACGACAAAAACACATACACCAAGTGTCATAAATGATTAAATGTAAATAAATTAAACAGGTACACAAAGTTAGTTTTATCCCAATTTAGCTAAATATAGTTATAGTTAATTGTTCAACACCTGACTGAATCATGATAATTATAATAATAACAATAAGCCACCTATTCAGGCAAACAGAGCCGTTTTTTTTTTTTTTTTTCCTCAGAGCAGAGCATTTATGAGATACATAAATGGTCTTTGTGCATATACAGTAGGCCTACTGTGCAAAAGTCTTAGGCACATGCAAAGAAATGCTGTAGAGCAAAGATGCCTTCAAAAGTAATGAAATTATATGTTTCTACATTACAAAAATACTATAAAGAGCAGTAAACAGTAATAAATGAAACAACGTCAATAGTCTCAGGTGCAGTGTGTGCAGTTTTGTAAGGAAATGAGCTGTAAGTGTTACTGAGCATCTTGCAGAAGCAGCCACAGTTCTTCTGGAGACTTTGACTGTTACACTTGCTTCTTATTTTTGCAGCAAAACCCAGCAGCCTTCATTATGTTCTTTGTGTGAAAAGTGGTCTCTTATGTAATAATGCTTTCTTTACTGACATACAAACATTTTTTAATGTAACATTTAAATTTGTGCTGGAAAATTAATGTTTGGAAATCTAAAATGTTTTTGTATTGACTCGATAATGTAGAAGTCATAAAATAAAAATCTGTAACAAAGTTTGTACTAAAAAAGACTTTTGCACAGTACTGTATGTGCGTGGGCATGTTTTTATGTCTTGATAGGGAGCAGATTTCCTCACGAGTACAGGAATATCTGACCTTGTGGGGACATTTGACTGGTTACTATGAGGGAAAACTGCCTTTTTTCATTACAAAATCTACAGCTTTTATTTAAAACAAAAACAGCCTAAAGGTTTCTTTTTGGTTACTGAGGTTGGGGTAAGGGTTAGATTTGGGTGTAGCATATAATTAATTAGCTGCATATTTCAATGGAAGGTCCTCATAAGGTTAATAAGACATGCATGTGTGTGTGTGTGTGTGTGTGTGTGTGTGTGTGTGTGTGTGTGTATGTGTGTGTATGATTGTGTGGGTGTGATACCTCAGAATCCAGCAGAGCTCCAGGGTGCTTGCAGGCCACGTTAGGGCAGGTGATGGGGGTGCCAGCCCCGTCCCTTATGGCCAACTGCACATACTGACGTAAGCACTGTTAATCAGAACACAAAACACACTGCTCACACTGCCGTCTCTCAGAGGACAACGCTCTCGTCTCATTTTGATTGAGGTGATAACGACTAGCAATGAATAAACCCAGCCTGGGTGCTCGGAACCAGCTTTTATCACATTATCCTAACAAAGCATCCTAGCGAGTTGACGCCTTGCAGTGCAAACGTACAGCATAACCGGTTTGGATTACTGGAATGTCAGGTTGCAGTTTAGCAGGGTGTGTGTAAGTACAGAGTGAGAGGAACGTGAATTGTGTTCCTCTTAGCCTTGGAGCACTCCAAGAATGAATCATCTTCATGCTCACAACAAAGCACAGTTGTTGCATGTGGCTGCGTGCTTCATTTTAGGAACAACAGATAAAGTATATAAAACATTTCAGAAAATATTTCTAGAGAACATGAAGATGAGCCTGTAAATAATATTTTAGTGAATTTGGACAGCTTTGTTATTGGACCATTAGATTTAAGGTTTTACCCTCAGACACAAATCATAAATGGCTATTACAGGGGTCAACTACCCCATTATGAATTTTCTGCGGCCCCAAGCCTCTGCGTTTTGGTTTCTCCTCATTATTTCCCCATCATGCTTGTACATCCATATTCAGTAAACATTTCTGGCATATTTTCATCTTCATTTATTTCACTGTTGTACCACTGAATCAGAGTCACTCAATGTTGTTGAGGAACTAGCAGAGGTGGATGGAAGGAGACATTTGTCCATTTTAATAGCTGAAGTGCAGTGTGTCAGGATCGCATGTACATGCTTAGCTGAAGTGTGCCTTGTTTGAATGCGACTCGCAGTAACATCTCAAAATATTGTCACACAAAACCTGACTTCATAGTTAGAGTGACATTCGTAATATGAATTTGTAAAACAAATGAATAAAATAACATAGGAAATAATGAGTTCGACCCCATTTGTCATTCAAGTGACTCCACATGGGGTCATGACCCAGAGTTCGGGAACCCCTGGTCTAAAGAGATTCCACTTAGATTAGAAGATGAGATGAGTTGCTTTTTCTTTCTCCTACTAGACAGTGGAAAAGACCTGAGTCAGGGCTGCAGGAGTAATCATATTTTAATTTAGATCACAGTTATTGGATTCCATTATGATAATTAAATATAATGGACTGTAAAACTGATGAACTGAGCTGACTGTCTGTTCATTGTGACTCTGGTGCTTTAACTCATAAGGTCCCTATTTATATATTTTAGATAACTGATTGTCTATATTTAGCACCTACATTGATGGAATATACGCTTATATTGTACAATGTGAAAGAAAAGCGTGTCTTTATGTATGTTTACTGTATTAGATAAAGAATAAAACAGTTGGGGCATGCTGTTATAGGAAAATAATCTGTACGCCCCAAAGTGCTTGTACCACAGCAATTTGCCAAAATGAACAATTTTTTTTATTTATTAAAGAAAGACACGTCATACTCGTCATACTTTTTATCCACTTACAGTTACATTTAATGTTGTGGAGCATTCATAATATTACTTACATTATAACAAATATAAACAGTCAGTCGCTCACCAGCCTCTGTTTTAATGAGACAAAAAAATGCAGTTTTTCATGTTACTAAGAAACCGTAAAACACAAAACCCTCCATCCTGAAGACTTCCTTGTGTCGGAATATTTAAAGCAACTGCTTTACCTCTGTCTGTTGCAAAGTATTAACACTGGAGACTCCGTCCATAAATGCTAAATACACATCTCCTTCAATCAACGATTGCATGTTTTTTGCTCTGTTTACACAAGTCCCTGTGTGAGTTCTTACTACAGAAATGATAACATATTACAATGAGCATATGTATATACAGCTGTGATTTGTCTAGCAGCTGGAACTATTTTCAGAGCTGCTGTTTCATCAACACCTTCTGACCAAATAGAACTGAGAATTTAAACCTGGTTGTTTAAGTCAGGAGCTCGAAGTTTATATGATTTAAGTGACAGGTTGCCTGTGGTGGTGATTTTTTTTTATTTAGCATCTAAAACAAAGGAATATAGGCTTTAATTGCATGGTGTCTATGAAGGATTTTAGCCATCCTGGTCATTTTAATGTCTAGTAGTAGTGAGTAATTTTGTGTCTTAACCTTGGTATAACCTTGCTCACATGTCCAGGTGCTTTGTGTCACAAGTTCACTACTGTGCATAATGCCAGTAAAGGACTTGCTCACATTAGCATTCCGTCCAAACAGTCTTTCCCATGGTCAAATCTGAGGACGTCTAAGACATCCTGTACTCACCTGGGTACAGAACACGCAGTCACAGGAGCGCAACGTGCTCGTCTCTGGTGCAGGACAGTCAGTCAAACACAGTGTGCAATAAACCATGGCCTCTGCTGTCTGGATGGAGGAGTCTGAGGCATCGGCCATGCTGCTGTTGCTGTTGTTCAGTCCCTCAGGTTGAGAAATAATGGAGTGATGTACTCCATTTTCCTGAAGGACACAGGATGAGAGAAATGAATGAATGAGGTCTGAACAACAGTCATAGTAGCAGTCAGATTTGTACCTTGTAGAAATTACAGTTCAACTTACTAAAATGTAAAGGAAAAATCCACCCTAAACAACTTGCATATTAATATTTATAATTAACATGTGATCTTCCCTGGCGTCCAAGATTTATTTTGTAATGAAATTCTGAGTCGACATTTTTGGTTTCTTTCATTGATTTTCACTTTGGTTAATGTTTCCCCACAATGCCATTTGACTACCTGCTGATAGTTGTGCCAGTGTGATTTCATCTCTAATTAAAGAGTGATGCAGCAGCTCTTTAGTCCTTTAGTCTATCCAGCCCTCTCACCTCCTCATCTGTACACCCTGCTCAAACATATCTGCTCAAACATATCATCACGTAGGTCACTAACTAGTCGAGCAGACTCTCTGCCAGAACTCAGCATATCTGCGTATCCATGGCTTTGAGTCGAACATTTATGAGTGAGAAAAGAAGCTCTTGCTCTTTTGTTTTTTTCTGAGCTTACAGTGAAGTCTGATCGTTATCCCTAATGTTTGAGATCATTAAAATATTTTATCCTATTAAACACCATTGTAATTGCACTAGATATGGAAAAGTACATAAGATATTTTGCTTGGATGCAATATTGCCATGAAACCAATATTGGCCAAACTGCTGAATCGGTATATCATATTTCATGCAGTGAAAATGCGTGTTGTTGACATTAAACAGATCTGGCACATGATGCTAGAACAATTTGCCCAAAGCATTGTGTAATCATTCCTGTGGCTTTCTGCAGGTCAGATCAGGATGTCAGTATCAGATCTGTATCATCTATCAGTCAGTAGTTAGAGCTCTGAGATCGGTATTGTGCTGAAAATGATAAAACGGTAAGTCACTAAATTTGACTCGCCGAAAATGACACAGACATTGTAACAGGAAAGACTTAAGAAGATAAGGACAGCAAAGTGATAGATAAATAAATAAATAAATAGTGCAAACATTAGAGCTTTTTTTTTTGCAGAAACAGAGAATGTACAGATTGAGCAATAGAGTAAGTATACTGCGGTGTATAGTATGTCAACTAGTTATGACTCTTAAAAACTGTATATTCTTTGATTTGACCTATAAAATTGTTAGCATTAATCCCTTATAGTTTGTTATTCATATGTATTATCTATATTAAAGCGTATTATTCAGTACCTAGAATGAAATTAATAGGTAACGTGTATTTACTAGAGTGAGGAATGTAAGCCCAGACCTGTGGACTTCTGGGATTTTAAGGGGCTTAAACAGGGATTTAATAATGTCATTAGACACTTCAACTTCTTCGTTCCATTTAGCCATAGCACCAGATTTCCTCCTTATCAAACGAGCTGAAATCAGGTGGTGTTATTGCAGAAACAAATATCTGTGGCCCACACACTAAGCAGGCCAGACTTCCCTCATGACCATCATATGGCTGTTTTGCCACCTTTCCTAAAAAAACATGGGTAGTTTCTAAGAAAGAAAGTGAGCACCAAAAAATGCTGTTTGCACAGTGATGATTCAGAACAGAAAGAACATTAGGCAAACATATAAGGAACAAAAAAATTGTACTTCTGCTACGAAAGGGGAACAGACAAAACTTGACCTCACACAAAGAGGGTGAAATTTACCAAGGGAAGGAAGGAAATTAAACAGCGGATATTTAAGATGTGCAAAAATGCAGAACTGGGAGTCGCACAATGCAAGTCACTCTCAAAGTCATGTAAGATGAAGAAAACTCCACCCTGAAACACATAAAATATATTTATATCATAATATTTGTGATGTGCTAAGCGATTCCAGTGCTAATTTGTTGGTTGGTGCTGTATTATTGTTATGTGAGAAGTTAGCAGTTAGGTGTAAACATGCTCAAACATAAAGGATTTTGTTATTAGCTCCTAAAGCCAAAAGAAAATGAGATTCTTTTCTCATTTATTTTCCAGCGACATTCAACGTCATATTAACGAGAAATCCATCTTAGAAATAGTGGAGACAGCAAACGTTGGACTCAAAGTTCCAGAACGCAACGCAGCTATACAACACGGCTGCGGCAGAGTCTCAGCTTGGCTAATTAGTGACAAAAGCTGATCTATTTGAGCGGAGTGTACAGATGAGGAGGGGAGAGAGCTGGACAGACTAAAGGACTACAGCGCTGCTAACGTTTAGTTAGAGATGAAGAAAGAGCTAAATCCTACTGGTACCACTGTCAGCAAGCATAATGGGTTAGTTACTATTACTTAATGTAAAAATAGACCAACATGTCAATGAAAGAAGTTTCAACTAAAAAAGATTATTCAGAGATGAGAAAGACATTGTGTTCGAGTGTTGACTGTAACTAAGTAAACGTTGTGTAATCTAGGACAGGTTTATCTGGAGGAACAGTACAGAAGGTGGTGTTTGGAGCTGAGCCTTGAATCCCTTTTCACTGTCTGCCAGCCATGCCATCTAAAAAAGGTAGCAGTGATAATAACATAATGTCATAATATAGAATATATCTGGGTTATATAAGGTCCTGGTGATGAAACAAGGGAAGCAAAATATTAAGAGAACAAGCTGCTTATAATATCGTTCTTAGCTCATACACAGCTAATAACACACATGGCAACTGAAAATATACAGTATATTGACACAACCGATAATTTACACTGATCAGCTAAACCATTAAAAACACCTGCCTAATTTTGTTTAGGTTCCCCTTGTGCCGTCAAAACCCAAGGTTTCCCAGCAAAACATTGGCCGGAGCATCACACTGTCTTCGCCGGCTTGCCTACTTCCCAGTGCATCCTGGTGCCATCTCTTCCCCAGGTAAGCGACGCACATACACCCGGCCATCCACATGGTGTAAAAGAAAACATGATTCATCAGACCAGGCCACCTTCTTCCATTGCTCCATGGTCCAGTTCTGATGCTCACATGCCCATTGAAGGCGCTTTGGGTGATGGAAAGATGTCAGCATGGGCACTCTGACTGGTCTGAGCCACTGTGTGTTCTCACACCTTTCTATCATAGCCAGCATGAACTTTTTCAGCAATTTGTGCTACAGTAGCTCTTCTGTATGATAGGACCAGAAGAGATAGCCTTCGCTCCCCACATGCATTTATACAGATTTATACACAGACACAATCACAATCAATGTGACCAACATTAATGCCCTACATTTACAGCGTCTCTGCAAGAAGCACTAATTATTGGACACACATTCCAGGGAGCAATTACAACTGAATGGTTGTTTTTTTTTGTTAGTTTTTTTTTTTTGCAATATTTTTGGGCAATGAACTTGCCATTAAAACACACTGATATCTCCGGTTTTGCCAGAGTGTAGTAATAAAATAATAAAATGCCACTGGGTTACAACAGAATTAGAAAAGTTACCATTAGTGTTTCCATGTAAACACTTTGGCCCACACAAATGTTTGCTAACATGACACTGATGCCTTTGGGTCTGTTTATTAAAGACGTGGTAAGGGTGTAGAATTTAAGTGCGTGACACAGCCGTAAACATTTAAGTTAATTGCTATACATAGAGACTTTAAGGGTTCATTTAAGGACAAACCTAAGAAGTCTTAAGGGTTGTAGATTTGACCTTTCCTTATGAGTGAGTATCTTTGCCAGAAGAGAATAACAGGACATTTTATCATTTTGAGGACAAAACTGATAATCAAAGAAGAAGAAAAACATTAAGGTCTGGTTACCAAACTGTAGTTAAATTAAGCCCTTAGGACAGAAAGAGACACATAAACAATTTGATTATTAGTATTAATCACATTTTGATTATATAAATTTTTAGAACTCCATGCAATAACACAAACGGAATGATATGCTCTCAGAAAAGGATATTAAACTGAATCTCTCCTTGTCACTAGGGTGGTACCCTCAAGGGTACATGTTTTGTACCTTGAATACACCCGGTAATTTTTTCCAAGAAAGGTGCATGTAGTGTACCTTTAAAAACTATACTCTAAAAACTATTTAGGTCCAATTTTGTACCTTTTTAAAGGTATAGCACATTCACGTTTCTAGGTGAAAGATCCATATTAAAGGTACAGTACATGTACCCTTGAGGGCACCACTCTAGCAACAAGGAAGGATACTGTTTAATACTTTTTTTCTAAGAGTGCAGAAAGGGCTCCTCCACTCTCTATCCCAGTTTAACTCATGCACATGCAAAAATAAAAACAGTAACTATTTCTTGTATAATTAGATTCTTGAATATTTTCTTTAGGGTTTTTCTTGGCAAAGAGACCTAATCATAGATTATTTTCATCCTCATCTAGACCCTAATCTACACTCTAAGATAAAATAGTGTTTAACTGTACTCTTCTTATTGCTAGTGTGGTACCATCAAGTGCATCTTTTATTAATACAGTGTACCTTTAAACTAACTGGACCATCATTTGTTTTTAGAATAAAGCTTAAATACACCTTTCTAGGTAAAAGACACATACTAAAGATACACAAGATGAGGGTACTCTTGAGGGTACCACCCCAGCAACAAAGAAAAGTACAGTTTAGCACCCTTTTTGTCTGAGAGCGCAGCTGTCTGTTAAAAATTCTAATGTCATTACAGTTCAGGTGTATAATAAACAATGTGCATTTAATTGGAAAAAAAAAAAAAGGATTAATACGACTAATACAGCTCATAATGCATAATGCATAATGGCAGTGCATGAGAACATTCATTGTAGGCTACATGAATCAGCCAGTGGAGCGCGCGCGTGTCGGCACACACGCACGCAGCCTCGCGCGTGAAACGCTGTCACCGGATTATTACATAAGATACCGCAGTCCGAGCATGACGACCCGAAATAGCCTTAATGATGATGACAACCATGAAGATCATGAAGGTGGAGAAACGAAACGCGGCGCTCGTGCAGAAGACACCTCTGAATCGCCGCAGTGATTTCCCGTACAGCACACACACACACACACACACACACGCACACATGGTGACATGTCGATACTCACTTCAGTTTGGAGCACGTCCAGTCTGTCCTGTCCTTTCCTCCTGGTCCTGTTAGCGACTCTTCTCTTCTCCGATGCCGAAAGGTGCGCTGCGTCTTCACGGATCTGCTCGCGCACCACTTCCGGCTTCTCCTCCTCCTCCTCCTCCTTCGAGCAGATTAAACAGCCTGAGGATTATTCATCTCGCTAAACAGCCTACTGAGAGTTGGCTGATATGACCTCAAATAAAAATATATACTTTTTCTGAGGTTAATGTGCTCCAGTAGGTTATGTTAGTGAAATAATAATAATAATAATAATAACAATAATGATAATAATAATAATACTCATTATTATTATTATTATTATTATTATTATTATTATTATTATTACAGTATATGGACAAAAGTATGTGGATTCCCCAAACTGTAGCCACAAAGTTTGAAGCACACAATTGTATAGAATGTCTTTGCATGCTGTAGCAATACATTTTCCCTTCACTGCAACTAAAAGGCCAAAACCTGTTCCAGCATGACAATGCACCTGTGCACAAAGTGAGCTCCATGAAGACATGGTTTGCCAAAGATGGTGTGGAGTTGAAGAACTCGAGTGTCCTGCACAGAGCCCTGACCTCAACCTCACTGAACACCTTTGGGATGAACTGGAACACCGACTGCACCTCAGACCTCTTCACCTAACATCAGTGCCTGACCTCACTAATGCTCTTGTTGCTGAATGATCACAAATCCCCACAGCCACGCTCCAAAATCTAGTGGAAAGCCTTCCCAGAAGAGTAGAGGTTATTATAAGAGCAACAGGGGAATAAATCTGGAATGGGATGCTGGAAAAAAACACATATGGGTGTGATGGTCAGGTGTCCACAAACTTTTGGCCATATAGTGTATTTTATTAGTAGTAGTAGTAGCAGTAGCAGTAGTGTTGTTAGTATTAATAATATTGTTGTTGTTGTTATTAGTATTAATAATAACAATAATAATCATCACAACAACAACAACAACTTTCATCATCATCATCATCATCATCATCATCATAACAGCAACAGCAATAACAATTATAATGGTCCCATCCAGGGTGTATTCCCAGGATAGGCTCTAGATCCATTGCAACCCTGAACAGAATGAAGCAGTTACTGAAAATAAATGAATACTACTACTACTACTACTACTACTATTGCTATTACTTCTACTACTACTACTACTACTTCTACTACTACTACATCACGCAGTGGTCACTTTATCAGGTCACTCCATCCATGAATGGAACTGGGCCACTATAACACAGACAGCTGTTACAGAAACCAACCTCACAGCAGTGGCATTAACATGGCAGTAGTACTAGTTTTTGGGTTAGGTACGAGTTTATCAGGTGTAGCAGCATTGCAGTGGAAATGCTGGGTTGAGAAATCAAATCTGGTGGTCTTTTTCTATAAATGGGGTGGAGGGGACCTGACAAAACTCAGCAGCAGCCAGGCTACAGTCAGTGTTTGTACAATACCAGAGTGACGCTATATGGTGGGGCTTACCTGATAAACTGGTAGCTGAATGTATACCAACAATCAGCATCCTAATGACATGATCATGTGAGCAGCAGATGGCAGTATTAATCAGCACCTCACCTGCAAGCTGTAAGATGACCAAAAAAAGAAAGCAGAAAAAAGAATCACACCAAAAAGTTGGGTATAACACATTTTAATTATTTTACAAGTCCTGCTGGACTTGTGTAGCTTAAGGAGTTCATTGAAAACTGTTGAATGTTATTTAGCGCAATTGTTGGTGCAAATCCATCATTATAGGTATTTAAATTAAACACTGGAGTTTTTCTATGTATTGAGCAATCAGATTTGTTCCAGATATACCAGGATGCTGATCTTGAACAAATGAACTTCTTGCTTCTTGAGAAACACTACACTTCAAAATGTCTCTGCACAACTGATAAGGGATGTGCACCAAAACCATTCTGTTTCTCAATTAACCTTGCTTTCTACACCATCGTTCATCTCAAACCCGTTCAGACTCTTATCCACTGTATTCAAATAGAAACTTACAGAGCAGTTTTTTTCTTCTCTTTATTGCATAGAAAATGATCTAGGTCATTACCTTTGTTTGATATGTATGGTGGCGCACCGAGTAGTATTCTCCGAAGTGAGAAGGCCGATTTAGTATGGCTCATTTGTTGCTTTTGTTATTGTTATTGAGAAATTGTTTACATCATGGCATCCCATTTCAGGAAATCCAGGTCCTCCTCTGTTGTCTCTGTTTTGCCATACATTGCACTGAAATGATTAAGTGGAAAAAGAAGTAGAGCAGAGAGACAAAAGCAATAGATTGTTTGTGTTTGTGTGTATGTGTGTGTGTGGAGAGAGAGAGAAAGAAAGACAGACAGAGAGCCCCTGAGGGCCTCACTGACCTTGAAGGATTACAGTTGATATCCGTTTTGCTGCTCAGATATTAGGTCGGGTGTCGGGCTGCAGACATTTCATTCTGGAAAGCTATTTATAACATTATCAGAGGAAAAGTAAATTAGAAATGTTCTCTACAGCTTTCAGAGCGTCGTTTAGGGATTTTGAAACTGTCATGCTTTTTCAGGCCCAGTATAATACTCGGCTTAATGCCTAGACTGGTTATATTTCTCTGTGGCAACAGTTTCACTGTTTAGGTACAGTAAGTTGTACAGATTCAACATGATCTGCACTAAAAGCTTTCCTGAAAGCATCTCAGCACAAAGATTGATGTTAAATTTTTAAAGCAAGCTTCGCATTGACAGCTACCAGTTTAGATTATTCAGGTTTTGGGGAACTATATGACCCATGCTGTTAACTCTGTGCAGGATTCTGTCAATGACGTAAACATTCACTCCATAATACAGTGCATGTAAAATGTCTACACACTCCTGTTAAAATGGCAGGTTTTTGTGATGTAAAAAAATGAAACAAAGATAAATTACGTCAATAAAGTGCATCACTTTTTCCACCCTCAGTGTGAAATTACAGCATATACAAATTAAGTGAAAAACGATCAGAAACATTTTAGGGAAAAATAGGAAAAATAAAAAAATTAGAAAACGTTCTGACATCATTTATCTTGTCATTAAACTTTGTCTTATCTCATTACACCTGTGAAGCAAAAGCATATTTTCATGTGGTTAACATATGGAGGAAAGATATAATTGGATATTCACTGATTAATTCACTCATTCATCCATCTTCAAAACAGGCCAATAAACTGGATCTGTGCCAATCCACCTACTAGCATGTTTTTAGGAGGTGGGAGGAAATGACACTTAGAACATGTGATACTGCCCACAGACATTTACCTGAGCTCAGGATCAGCCTTATAGAGATTCATCCATCTATTTTCCATACCACTTATCCTATACAAGGTCACAGGGGAGCCTGGAGCCTATCCCAGGGAACTCGGGGCACAAGGCGGGGGACACCCTAGACGGTGTGCCAACCCATCGCAGGACACAATCATGTACATGGACAATTTGGAACTGCCAGTCAGCCTACAATGCATGGCATTGGACTGGGGAGGAAACCAGAGTATCCGGAGGAAACCCCCGAAGAACGTGGAGAACATGCAAACTCCACGCACACAGTGGGGAGGCAGGATTTGAACCCCCGGAGGTACGAGGTGAACATGCTAACCACCAAGCCACAGTGCCCCTATACAGAGATAGTTAAATGTATTTTAGACAATATTAAGTCACTGCACATGTCGATTTGTAAAGACTCTGTGGGAGAAAAGATCATAATTACTGCCCTGAAATTAGAAATTTGTGACTATTTAAAAAAAAAAAAATTATTATTATTACAAAATGTTGCCCAGCTTGAGAGAAGTGGAGGAGCAGGACATTTCAGGGTTTTTCTGACGTAAATGAAACTGTAGCAGTGCTGCAACTTGAATTCCAAATATTCTTGCCATATCCAACCTCATATGTAATTGGATTACAGTATCGTATTGATGTCATACTCCGATAAAACTGTTCAGCAGATGGGATGGAGTTACAGTGTCACTGCATGCTTACAGATCACATGAGGTGATGACAGAATTCATTTCCATTACGCTGGCTCAAGAGAGGCTTCAAGAACATCACAGATTTAGGCAAATAGGGAAAAAAAGAGTAAACCGAGATTCAGAGAGAGGTGAGAGGTGTCATATGTGTAATAAAATCTTTATAAGACTACTGTGTCTTGATGTGTATAATGTGCGTTTTAAACCCATCAGTGTTGTAAGACGGCACCCCCCCCTGCTGGAGATGATGTATTAAATCTCCGCCCTCTCGGCTTGTTTTGAAATTCAAACAAATACAGTCACTACCTTTAGTGTAGAGCTGTGTATCGGGTCTGGGATCCCACAGGACTGAAAAAAAGCTGGGGTTGGTAGATGGGCATGCACAGTCAGATATGAAGCTCTCAGCACAAAGAAGTACCATGTTTATTCATCATCAGTAACTGCTCTATCCTGGTCAAGGTCATTGTGGTTTAAAATGAAATGATTATATTTTTAATAAGTAGAGCAAGCTAAATGATTGTTCAAGCTAAAGTTAACTGCAAATGACTGCAGAAGAGGGCAGGATAGGCCAGAATTACTTCAGCAGCAGGTGGGGATGGGATTCAAAATACAATCACGCGCACGCCTCAGCTTCAGCTTTTTGAAGCCATGACCCCTCACAAAGCATGCATGCTGCATAAACTAGAGTGCCAGAATACTAGTTTAAATAGGAAAGCCTTTTAAACTGCCTGGCAGGTAGACATGCCTCCCCGTTCCGATTAGATTTTGGTTGTCCAGGTCATTTGGGTTATTTTCTGGTTTACAGAGACCTTACTTTTGCTTCTTTTATTGTAAAAATCACTGACTACTGACTACTGCATGACTTATTGTCCAACTCCAAAGCTGAGAGAGAGCATAATCTTATAAGTAGAGCCTTCTCTGGATGGTTCTACACTCCCCCATGAATCATTATGGAAAGTCGAGGTGTGGCCATATACTGGCATGACAGTAAATGGTGATGAGGAAATCTGGAAAGGTTTTACTAATGTTGTTATATTGTGATCCAAAAAGCAGTATTTCCATAATAAAGCATGGTACATTCCTTGAAATATGTTACCACATTCTTGTAAAGAGCAAACACTCCAAGGAAAAAAATATGATATCGATGAATGGTATTAAAAACATTCTAGTAGTTCAGTATTAAAGTACAGCAATGTAAATACTTTTATTAATGAATTAATAATTACTTGCATTACTGATGTCATCATCTTTGAAATCCTAATAATGCAATAATTTTAAAAAATGCGATATGGGGTTGTGAAGTAATCATACCTTAAATTCTGTCATCCTGTTCCATATAAGAATTTATGCACCTAGCTGATTAAATATACCTCAGAGATTTCTTAAACATGCCTTAAAAATTTAGAAAATTTTGTGCTCCCACTCCAAGACCAACAGAGCATAACCTATTAAGCAGAGTCTCTCTGCACTCCTCCATCCATCATTTCATGAAGATACTGCGTATTGCACTTGTCATCTGCTCTAGACCAAAGCTCCAGTTACAGCTCAAGTGCTTGGCAAGAGCACAGACTCATGCAGCTGATAGGGTTGTGATGTTTCTGCTTGCACTCGAGTGCCCGTAATTCGACACAACACCTCCGTAGCAGGAATTTCCCAACTAACTAGTGCTTTACTCCTAAAAGGCCATTGATGTCATCACAAACTGTTCAACTTTGATGATGGTGAGAGCTTGCCAAGTACACAGTTTATCATTATAGGCTTTTTAAACACGTTTGACTTGAGTTTTAGACCATTTTGTGACACATTTGGGATATATTATGGCCAGGTTTAGCATCTTATCGTTATATAAATTTATTTTATCAATGTTTTCTTCAAAAGGCCCAGTGTGGTATTTGTAACATGTACATCTTATAGAAGCAAGCCCTGCCTCCCCACAATACTGAAGCTCATGTTTTTGTTTGGTCAGTTACCCACACCCTGTTTTATATTCACTGCCTGTGCTTATTTCACGTGTCACATTAGCACGTCATTTACATTGTGTATGAACGCCTGCCTCTGTTGTGTTATATGCTCTTGTTTGCAGTTTGCTTTCACACCTTAAATTCTTAAATTCTCATTTGTGTTCACTGTTGTTATGTTCTGGTTGTTGTCTGCAGCTGTGTGGGGAATCAGGGACTGGAGACATGGGGGTTTGATCAGCTT